>CAUYSK010009741.1:0-19683 GCA_963575035.1 Avahi laniger
TCCCACAAGAACTCATTTTCTCATCTCTTCTGCATAGGTCACCCAGATGTTGAACAGCCCTGTAAGTCCAGCGTCCGCACGTGGAGCCCAAATTCAGCTGTCAATCCTCACACGGTCCCTCCAGCCTGCCCTGAGCCACAAGGCTGCTACCTTGAGCTGGAATTCCTCTACCCCTTGGTCCCTGAATCTCTGACTGTCTGGGTGACCTTTGTCTCCACTGACTGGGACTCCAGTGGAGCTGTCAATGACATCAAGCTATTGACTGTCAGTGGGAAGAATGTCTCCCTGGGTCCTCAGAACGTCTTCTGTGATGTCCCACTGACCATCAGACTCCGAGACGTGGGTGAGGAGGTATACGGCATCCAGATCTACACGCTGGATGAGCACCTAGAGATTGACGCAGCCATGTTGACATCCACTGCAGACTCCCCACTTTGCCTGGAGTGTAAGCCACTGCAGTACAAGGTAGTCCGCGACCCTCCTCTCCAAGCAGAAGTGGCCTCCATCCTACACCTCAATAGAAGATTCATGGACACGTAAGTGCCTTCTGAATAGGGAGATGGTCGAGTGGATGGGCTGAGGGGGATGGGAGAAGAGTCAGAGAGGCCTGGACAAGCAGGAGAGGGTTCGTCACAGCCAGGCTCACGTCTAGAGATTGTAACCCAGCATTGGGTGCAAAACCATCTTAACAAGGCAGAGTGGATATGGGGGGAAGAAACCAGAAGCCCTAGATTTGGTAATAACTCTGATGTGTCACCGACTTCTCTGAAACTTAGTCATCCCAACAGTAAGGGAAGGAGGGTGGATGAGATTCACGTGAGAAAGTCACTTATTGAAAGTCACTTATTACTAACAAAAGTAGAAGGACTGAAGTTTGCTAACAATTTCCTTTGAAGAAGATTCATACATTCTGATTGCTTTTTGAGTAGATGAAAGGGAGT
Organism: Avahi laniger; assembly: GCA_963575035.1. NCBI lineage: Eukaryota > Metazoa > Chordata > Mammalia > Primates > Indriidae > Avahi > Avahi laniger. Next base: position 942 of record CAUYSK010009741.1, read on the forward strand.
GAAGTTATAGCAGGTTGGCTGGGAATTGGGCATGCTCCTGGGTATTTGTGCAAAAACTTTGCTGGAAAGTAAACGTCACCCATCATAATGCTGCTTCTTTTTGTTTTATTTCCTGAGCTGGACCCAGGGTTCAAACCCATTTGATCTTTAATGGCCTTTGTAGCTCTAGGTTTCATAATTCTTTTTGGATGCTCACTGCTTTTATGTGATACAGTGCTTGTCTTTAATATTCACTTCTCAAGACACTTCTCTATCACGTCTTTCTTCCCCAAATATCCTCAGAATTTCTGTTTCATGAGGAAGGCCACCTTATTATGAAGTCATTGGTGCTTTTCCTAGGGACTAGACAATGGGCTAAGGTCTCTGTGTCTTTTACTCATTTCAGCCTCTCCACTACCACAGCCTTATTATCATTCTTATTTCACAAAGAAGGAAACTGGGGCTTAGAGATACGGAGTCACTTATCCAAGATCACACACTTAGGAAGTGCTTAGATAAGAACTCGAATTCCATCCTGACTCCTAACCCAATGCACTTAACCAGTGTTCATTAAAGATGTGATTCCAACTTCTGCTTTAACCTAAAAAATGTTAGCGCCTTAGCCACCTAATTTAGGTACCAAAAGTCCATACAGTCAATCACTATACATTCATTGAACACCTACTATGTAGGTTGTCCACAAGCAATATTGGTGGACAACGCTTTTGAGTCATAGAAAGAAAAATAGCTTAGGAGTTAGACACCTTGTGTCTAGCCCCAGCCAGTTCACTTACTAATGTTAAATAAACCAGTCAATCTCTTTGAGCCTTAATTTCCTCCTTCAACTGATGAAAATGTTGAAGTCAATGGTTTTCTATAGGCTTTTTGTGGCTCTTTATTTGGTTCTAAGATGATATAAGGCACAATCTCTGCTCTGTCTACTTGAAAATATTTACTAATGGAAACCAAGTTCTGAAGGAAACTTTTAATCTTTTTAAGAGACAGAACCACTTTCAAACACTTTACCAGCACTTCCTTTTACATGCCAGCAATTAATGTGCACATCACTAGCAAACCCTTGCCTATTCGTTGAATCAGAGATGAAGAACATCTGTTTGAGAACTCAGGGGGAAGCACTTGATTTGTGTTTGAGAATGCACTTAAAATTTAAAGGATGGTCTTCCTGAAAAATATCCCATAACCCTGTCTCTTCCATCTCCTCACTTGTCTAGAGTAGTAGAGTTCTATAAATATGCATCCACTTAAAATTTCTTTGTAAAACAATGGAGGGAAAAAAATAATAGATGTCTTAAAACCTCAGTTTAAACTTAGCTCTCATTGCCTCAAGTTATGAGCCTGTGAGAACTGACATGGGCTGATAAGTGCAGAATGGTGAAAATTAAACTGAAGAAGTGAAAGCACCCTTAGTTCTATTCTCAGCTAAGTCAGCAGCTTGTGCTACAGTTTTAAGTGAATCACATACCCTTTCTGGTCTTCAGATGTCTCAACTCTATGCAGAGGAAGTTGCATTTAGACTAGTGGTTCTCAAACTAAGTTGCACATTACAAAAATTTGGGACATTTTAAAATTGTCTGGCCTCACCTGCATCCACTTTCCATCCTCCATCCCTGAATTCCCAGGTATGAATTTAATTGCTAAGAGTAAGACCTAGCCATCAGGACTTTTAAAATCTCACCAAGTGATTATAATGTGCAGCCATGTTTAAGAACCACTGCACTAAAACAGGTTCTCAAAGTGTGACCCCAGATCAGCAACATCACGTCACCTGGGAACTTGGAAAGGCCAGGTTCTCAGGACCCAGCCCAGCCGACTGAATCCGACACTGCTGCTGCTTAAAGTTTAACAGCCACGACACTAAATGATCTATGAAGTCCAGGAATCTCCAAGGTCTCTTTCACTCATTCGATTACTTGTAGAATTCACACATATATATTGAGAACATTCTACATGTCGGGGTGTGTAGTGGGAACAGTGCCAGGATGCCTCAGACCCGTCCCTTTTCTGAAGGCATTCAACTTGAGTGCTGAGGACACTACCTGCCTTGTAAAAATGCCAAGTCTTCTTCCTATTTACTTTCAAAACCATCACTATTCAGGCCACGTTCTTATGCACTGTTTCTTCTTCCATTCACTCACCAAACATTTCTTCCATCCCTACTATGTGATAGTCACAAGGGCTAGGGTGAGGCAGTGATCGGGCTCCCTTTTTGTTTCTCTTGAGTCCCACAGAGTGTATTGGAGACCTGGGCTGTGCTGGGTTGGGCTTGCTGACCTAAATGTTCTCTCTCACACTCTGAATCAAGGGAAACACATAATTCTACATCCACCTACCATTTCAACTCCTTTATCTCTTGGTAATTTGAGTTCTGAATCCCACCGCAAATACCTCGTGTGAGTGTGTGTGTGTGTGTGTGTGTGTGTGTGTGTATTTTGCTGCTTTCACATTTTTTCCATATCAAATAAATTGGCTCTTATACAAGTTCTATATAAAGACTGTTTTGGAGAAAAAGAGGAGAGAGAAAAATGCTTTCTTTTTCTTCTTTGACTCAACCCATTACATGATTCCCTTTGACCTTTGTCTTCATTTTTTTCTTTCAACGAAAATATTTATTCTTTCTGTTATCTACACTGGAGATAGTTTCCCAAGGTATGACATTGATGAAGAGAGAGCCTTCTGTGCTTACCCTGTGGAAACTTCTAGTAGACTGATTACTTTTGGCCAGGGCAAGGAAGAAATGTGGAACATCTCCATCTCCCTTAAGTGGAAATCCCTCCATTGAATAATAACTGACACTAGCAGAGGAGAAGGGGACTAGCACCAATGCTGCTAGTAACTAACTCACCGGGTGACATCAAGACACCTTGTGTTACCTACTGGAGCCTCAATTTCCATATCTGAAAAATGAGAGGACAACACATTAAGCTCCTCACTGTGGTTAGACACAGAGAAGATGTCTTAGGTGGCAGATGACTCATACACTGGTTTGAGTAAAAAAGACTCAGCAGAGATTGTCTGTAAGAATCCTCACTGGCTCTGGGTGTCCTGCTGAAAGTAGGGTGCCCTATCATTATTGTGGACAGTAACAATAATATAACAACCATTTATTAAGTGTTTACTCTGCTTTAAGTGCTTTACAAACACTTATGAGGTAGGTGAGAAAGCTGAAACTCAGAGAAGTGATTGATCCAACCTCATACAGCTCATAATGACATAGACAGGATGAAAACTCATCTAATTCCAAATGTCACCTTTCTAACCACTACCCATACTACCTCCTACTGCAATAATGCGAAGGCAGAATTTTAGAGCTGAGAAATGCATCCAATTTGGGCAAATTTCTAGATATGGCAAATAGAAGGCAGGATTACAAATCAGAGAGCACTAGCCCACAGTCAGCTCCTGTGACCCACCCTTGGGATCCAGTAGCACGAGTCACATAGCCAGTTCATTACGCCTCTGGCTGGAAAGAAAAAGCAGAGAAGCTTCTGTTTTTCGGTTTGGCTGTCAAGTGCTTCTGCACTGAGCACTGGCGCTCCTTGGCCTGCATGGAATCCTCAGATATCTCCAAGAACTAAAGACTCTGGACAAAACTAAGAAAGTGAAGTATGAAGCAAACCAGGGGCAGTGAATAGCAGCTCACTCTCATTATTTATCTACTCATCTTTCCATCCCATCCATCAGTTCATTCAACAAATATTCACCGGGTATCTTTTAGATTCCATGCACTGTGTTAGGATATAGTGATCCGGTAGTGCCAAGACCTCAAGGTACCCAGACTCTTCAGGAAAAGGAGTAGACAGGCAAGCAGTGCCACTGCAGCAAAATGATGCTCTGATAGAAGAACAGAGATGCAGAAGCAGAGGTTTCTAACGGAAACTTGGGAGAACTGAGACTAAGCTTAGAACTAGAATATGAACTCCTCAAGGACTGGAGTTTTTGCCTGTTTGTCTGCTGGTACATTTCAAGCACCTAGAATAATTCTAGGCACAAAGTAGGCACTCCATAAATATTTTTTAAATGCATCTGGAATGAAGGATATAAAGAGTTGAGCACTTGAAGAGAAATGGCAAAGCCATAATTTACTAAGCGTGCATTATGTGTTGAGCACTTACAAAGAACTTTACACAGATAATGACATTTGATTTAATCATCCAACTAATCCCACAAGGTACATGGTCTTATCCCCAGATTATGGATGAGACTTGAAACTCAGAGAAGAGATGTGGATGGCAAAGTTTACAGCTATCAAGTGACAAAGCTGCGGTCTGTACATAGAACTGTCAACTCCAAAGCTGGTGCTCTTACTCATTCATTCTCTGGTTGAATAAATATGTTTGTGTTATCTGCTTTGTGCCTGTCTCATCTTAGGATCCTCGATTTAGAACTAGAAACATTTTTAGAAGTCATCTCTTCCAACTGGCTTATTTGTGTATCCCAATTTAGTAATCTATTAATTCTACTCTCACATTCAGACCTGTAAAGCTGCCAACACAATCCATATCTATTTTACCTCACCTCCTTGGCATTCTCAATATGTTTCTTGGGGGAAATGAATAAACATAAGGAAAGGAGATATTCCTATGATCTGGGTGGACACTCATGAGAGTCCATATTTTACAAATCATATCCAAAATTTTTCCTCTGGACCCCAAATGTTTGGACCCTTCATCTACCAAAAAATTTAGTTCATTTATCAAGTCACTCACTCAACAAATATTTATTGATTCCTGCCATAAACTCAACTATTTTATAGCTAGTAGGGATGCAGTAATGAAGAGAGCAGGGAAAAGTTTTTGCTTTCATTGATTCTTAACAGTGTAGTTGGGGGAGACAAAAAAAGAAGCATGCAATTGCATAAAACCTCAGTTGGGTAGGATTTAGTGATTTTAGAAGGCCTCTCTGATGAGGTGACATTTGAACAGAGACCGGAAGTGTCCTCTAGTAACTTACAATGAAGGCTAGCTGAGCTGCCATCTCTGGGATCCCAGCCTATTTGGAACATGAATGTCTTATAACATGACCCCGGGTCCTTGATCACAGTTTGGGTCATATTATATTTAATGGTGCTTGTGGTTTTTTCTTTCACCTGGTTTGTATTTTTAAGTACAAAATTTATCACACTTACATGACAGAGAATGAGGGCTCCATGAATGCTTGTTGAATGAATTACTGAAGAATTGAATCAGCAGCAGCACAGAGTGGGAACTCTCAAAAGATGGGTCTCTTTCTTTCAGATCTTAGCCATAACATTGATATGTGATTCCATATTAAGCCTCAGAGGATTTGGAAAGTTTAGCTCAAATCAGGGTCAAATGAAGGCACAGGTGGCTCTTGGAAGCTGTTTCTATGGCTCTCAAGCTGAGTTACCACTTCACTTTTTTTTTCTAAGCCCCATTTCTTTCTGTGGCTCTTTCTGTTTCTCACCCAGTCATCCATTCTTTGTTCTTGTATGATTAGTTTGTTCATTCATTCATCAACCAAATAGTGAAAATCCAATATAGCCATGTTAAGTAACACTTGTCTCATTTAACAAATATTTATGAGGTGTCTGTTCTGCTCCGTGCACTGTGCTAGAACCAGGAATCCAGCCCTGACTAACGGGGATGTGATCCTGGCCTCATGGGCACACAGGGCAAAGGGGGAGCCAGGTGATTAGACAGCGGCATGAAAAGTGTCGTGGTGGGAGGAGCACAGAGGGGCTGTGGGAAGGGTGTCTAACCAAGCTTCAGTGGGGAAGGAAGGCTTCCTGGAGGAAGTCGTGTCTCACTGAAACTTAAAGAATGCGTAATAGCTGATCAGAGAACAGATTTGCCACAGTGCAAATAGTTGAATCCAAGTGGATGTTCATTCAAGATTGGTAAATGAAAGCAGGAAGGAATGAACATACCATACTTCATGGCAGAAGTGCATGCTCAATCACAGATCAAATGTGGTGCTTTGAGTTGAGAAATGTATTACTTTGGAATAGGTATTCACTTTGGTTCATAGACATACTTCATTCCTTTTTAACTACTGCACAGTATTCTATAGCATAAGTATGCTACAGATTATTCATCCATACCCTTAACGATGAGCATTTAGATCATTTCACACATTTTTCTACTACAAACAAATGTTGCAGTGAGTGTTCTTGCACAAACCTCCTTGTAAGCACATACATGCAAGCGTTTCTCTAGGGTTGATACCGAGAAAGGGAATTGCTGCATCATAACCTAGGGGCCTTTTGTGTTTTAATGGACACATCTGTGACATTCTGAGAGGGTGAACTAGCTGCACCCCACCAGCAGTGTGTGCCAAGACCTGCTATTTCACATTGTCACTACTTAATATTTGAAACAATGGACATGCTTTGTCTTTACCTGTTCGATGGGTGAGACAGAACTTCTTAACATTCTTGTTCTGTGTTCTTGAGTGAACGTCCTTTCAGATATTTACCAGATAATTACATTTCCTGTTCTGTGACTTGTCTATTCCTATCCTTAAGATGGGTCTGGTCTTTAATCTCTTCACATCTTAGTTTTCTCATCTGTTAAATTAGAATTTTTAATGTCAGCCCTCCTGCATATCCATCAATGTTATTCAAATCCAAGGGGAAACAGAGAGTCAGGAGGGAATTAGCATTTATGAAGAAGTTACCCTGACTCTTCATTTATGCACTGATATATTTATCAAATGCTAATTTAGTGTACTCCCTGTGCTGGGAACCATGCCACATTCTGAACATACAATAGATACCAATAACAAGCCCTGTTTCTGTCCTCAGTAAAGCCTAAATTAAGTTGCTAAGTGTTAACCACCCTCACATGTATTAGTATTAGTTGTAGCATCTACTACTGGTAGTACTAACACTACGCTAGTAATAACTACCATGTAGTAGAAACCTCAGATATGCTTAATACTTTCTTATAAACCTACCAATGAGATACAGGTATTAATATGCCTGATTTTCCAATGGGGAAGCTGAGACTCAATGAGGTAAAGTCATTCATTTAAGGTCCCACAGATAATAGATGCTAAGCTAAGTTTTACACCTCTTCGCCTAACTCCAAAGGGTATATGCCTGGCAAAAAATAGAGCCCAACCATTGCTACAAGGACTGACAATGGACAAGGTAGATGTTCAAACTGGATTTTCCTATTTCCAAAAGCAATAGAATAAATACCAAAAAGAGGAGAGGGCAAAATTGTTTGAATATTTAAGCATATGAGGAAGAGGAGGAGGCTTAAGAAAGTGTGGATATGGCCAGACCAGCACGGTTTCCAGTAACCTGTTGCTGAAATGCATGACCCAGGCTGGACCCCTTCCTGAATGAGGCCTTCTCCCACGCCTGTCTGGCATGGTTTTGCCTGCATTCTGCTGTCCTGCCCTCCAGCAGAGATGAGCAGTATCAGTAGTGAAAGCTGTTTTTCCAAGCCCAGAATGAACACCACTGTTCCTAGCTCTGGCCAGGAGGGCACGTAGTCAGCACAAATCTCACTCTATTTCTAGAAGCTGGGCATGATCCACCTATGACTCCCTCTCATCAGTCTTAGGCCAAGTACCTCTCAGAATGAAATATGGGTTCTGGGAATATTAGGATAAGCAAAAGGGCTTAGCAAAATCAACAGCTCTCAAGGGTCAGCAGCAGCCTTAGAAGTACTGATTGTCTCCAGGTACCTTCATGATTTTGAAAGGCCCCTGTTTGGTGCTAACACCACCAAAATCACTTACCTAAATTTCTGTGGACCAGTCTGATGCACTTCTAGACTTTAAAGCGAGTGAGTTGTTATAGATACTCTTCTACAGATGGGGAAACTGAGACCCACATAAGTTAAATGATGGACATAAGGCTCTGTTGATAAATGTATTCTCTTGTTTGTTCATTCCCTCATTCACTGAAACATTTAATATGGAATGCCTGCAGCATGTCAGTCTCTGTGCTGGTGGTATAATTCGGAATCTTATAATCTGGTAGGAGAGCTAGGCTGAATAATAGCATACATAAAAATATAATTACAAACTGAAGAGCATTATTACAAGAGGTTATAATAGAGTATAATTTCCGCTTAAATTAAGGGAGACACTATAGAAGATGAGACTGGAGAGATTAAAAGGGGCCAGATTAGGAAAAGGTTAGTAGTTCATGTTAAGGAGTTTGGATTTATTTACTATGAAATAGAGGAACTAAACCAATCAGATCTGTGATTTTATAATACTGTTCTGCATGCTCTGTGAAGAAAGGGTTGAGGAAGGATGAGAGAGTCAAGTTAGGGGTTATTGCTAAATTCCAAACCAAAGATGATAGTTATTTGCATAGAAAAGTGAATGAATTGGTGGTCTGTTTTAAATATAGAACCAATAGGACTTGGCACTATATTGAACGCAAGGGGTTTAAGAAGTAGTTGTGCAATGACTCTCCATTTTCTGGTTTGAGTGTCTGAAATGAGGGAAATGTTATTTCCTGAAACAGAGGAGTAGACTTTAATTTAGCATTTTGTTCGGGGTTGGGTAGATAAAGAGTTCAATCTTAGATGTCCAAGAGTCTCATGAGAGGAGATGCCAAAGGGGTGATTAAATACATAGGACTAGACTCGCTCAGGGCTAAAGCGGAACTGATGCCACACAGCCCAGTTTGCTCACGGTACACTAAGCTACTTCTCTGCAAAGTGATGGAATCTGGTTCCATAACCACAAAATTGCTATTTCATGCAACATAGCAGTAAAGGTGTCCATTCCACCTTTCTTACAGCAAATCATTAAAGATATTTAATCTGCCCAATTCTGATGCCATCCACATTCTTCTGAGATTGAGACAAATTTGCCAAAATTATTTTTCTTTTCATTTCAAAAAATTTAGAGAGTACGAGTGTTTTTTTGTTACATGGATGCATTGTACCATGCTGAAGTCAGTGCTTTCAGTGTGCCCGTCACCAGAATAGTGAACATTGTACCTGGTAGGTAGATTTTCATCCCTCACCCTCCTCCCACCCTCCCACCTTCATATTTAATAGTTTCCAATGTCCATTACTGCTCTTTATGACCATATATGTCCTTTGTTTAGCTCCCACTTACAAGTGAGAACATGTGATATCTGTTTTTCCATTTCTGAGAAGTTTCGCTTAAGATAGTCCTCTCCGGTCCCACCCAAGTTGCTGCAAAAGACATTATTTCATCCTTTAGTGTGACTGAGCAGTCCTCCGTGGTACATAAGCAGCACGTTTTCTTTATCCACTCCTCAGTCGATGGGCACTTAGGTTGGTTCCATATCTTTGCAACTGTGAATTGTGCTGCAATAAACATTCGGGCACAGGTGTCTTTTTTCTAAAAAGACTTCTTTTCCTTTGGGTAGATACCCAGTATTGAGATTGCTGGATTGAATGGTAGGTCTACTTTCAGTTCTTTGAGAAATCTCCATACTGCTCTCCATAGCAGCTGTGCAAGTTTGCATTCCCACCAACAGTGTATAAGTGTGCCCTTTTCACCACAACCACACCACCTATTGTTTTTTGACTTTCTAAATAATGACAATTCTAGACTAATTTGTTGAAGTTAAACAAATAAATAATCAAACAAATAGATAAATAAATAAACAATAAAATCATACTCTACATGGAAAATTGTGTGTAGTTAACGTAATAACCCTTCCTGGTTTAGCATGATTTCTAAAGGTGTTGAGAAAGCTTTTCAATTGTACGTTTGAGTTATCCAAAATGTACTAGGCTGTTCTCTGTATAATGACAGGAGAAATATATTAAGTATTTATAGTGGGTCTGACACAGTGCTCATCAGTATGTGATCTTAATTGAATATCCTTATAACCCCAACAGATAAATGTTCTTCCCATTCTATAGGAGATGCTCAGAGAAACTGTATAACTGGCCCACACACACTCAGCTGGTTAAATATAGGTTTGATGACTCTAAGTGAGAAACTTTTTGTGTTATTCTAAAAGTGTCACACAAGTGCCATACTTATATCTTTCATTTATTGGCTATGTATCAGACGCTGTGCTAAGCACTTTAAAGTATTTTCTCTCATTTAATCGCTTTGAAAAATTCTTTGAGTTTTTATTTTAGTTTCATTTTACAGCTAAGGAAACTAATGTTTCAAGACTTCAAGAAACTTCTTTCAAGAAGAGTCAGGAGGCAGGAATCTTAATGGCTACAGCCTTGTGCCTCTTACGATAAACACGCATGAATAAACCTGAGTGGAAAGAAACTTACTGGCACGCAGGACTGTTAGTTAGAATTGAGAGTTGATCATCTTCAGGGATGATCAGAGCCTGTACATGCAAGTCAAGACTTTTAAAAAAGCAACATTGTAAATGAACAAGAAAATGAATACCATTCCCTTGGGGAAGGAGTGATGGGTCCATGTTGCTGGAGTAAAGGTGTCTATACCTGTTAGCAGAAAGGAAATAGAGCAATCGTGGTATGTCCAAGTATTTCTATAGATTTCTGTAGATTAATAGTGTCATGGCATATTCATAGCAACTCTGAGAGGGAAAAAGCAGTCTTCGGTTCGCAGAGAATGTTAGTTTAAATACCGCTCGAGAGGGCTTGTTCTGCAGAACTTCACAGAACATGCTACTGTTCATCGTGGATTTCCCAAGGTTGTTGGAATGTCTCTGACATTGTTTGGAAAAGGTACCCTGCTTTCTTGTCGCATATTATGGGACTGGCTTTCCTGAGGAAGCTCCTCTGGAAAATGACGAGTTGGTGAAATCAGGTTGCAATGGGTGTCCTGGTGTCACTTGCTTTGTTCTGTTCTGTTCACCCTGGGGGCAGGTAGGATGGACTAGACTTGGTTGTGCTGCTCCAATTCCTGATTTTTAAGAAAACAAATAAATGAAGAGGAAAGAGAAGGAAAATAACAGCTGTCAGAGCAATTACAGATGTGAGAAGAATGGAGGAATTTATCTCACACTGGGCATTGGCAAGAGGCGTGAACAAAATCCATTCAGTCTGTGCTTAGAGATGCTGAGAATCATGAGGGCAGGTCTTGGTGGGTTTATGTTGTGTCTGTTAAAACAGGAACCTCAGACATTGCTTTAGAGATGCTGAATTTGGAATCAAGAGAGCAGACTCCCAGCACACAACTGCCTTGCACACAGCTGACGAGGTTTCTTCAATTATTTGAGCCTCAAATCCTTCCCCTGGACAAAGTGGGTGATGATTCCTGTCCTTATAGTTTCACAAGGGGTGGTAGGAAAAACTAATGAGATAATAGACTTGTAAGAAGGTGATGTAATCTGATGAACTATACAGATTTAATGTTCATGATTCTTTCTATTGTTTGGTTTTCATTAGGCTTGTTCTTGGCCAGAATCAGGCCAGAGAGTCTATTCGAGAGGCAAACACTCTGACCTGCACAGACACACACATGAAGTAGTCTCTCCTAAACTCTACCTGGAGTTGTGAGAGAGAGCGAACCCACCACATGCTGGCCCTGGTTCAGAAGACCTGGATTCTAGTACTGGTATCCTGAAATGTTTCTGTGTCCCTGGTCAGGTGGACCCAAGACCCCTTTCTATAACATGAAGGGGTACGGGAGATGACCCTGAAGATCATAGCTCTAACATTCTGTTCAGATCATCCTTGAGCTCCTACCTGCACTGGGTGCATCTAATTCAGTGAAAATGGAGGCAGCAGGTTACTGACACGTCACATTGTCAGTAAGTCTGGACTCTGAACGTGGGGACTGACCAAGTTCAGATCTAAAGAAAGCCTTCCAGGCACGATGGGACTCTCGGGACTCCTCCTAGACTTATCCTCCCTCTTAGGGCTTACGAAGTACTCCCTTTGAGACAATTTCCAAATGTCTTGATGTGTTTTTCCTGAATGGCATTTTGACTTGGCAATGAGATACTAGAGGTGGGAGGCTAAGTAGTATTTGCCACATTCTCCTCTATCCTCAGCTTCTTGTACGAGGTCAGACATGGAGCAGATGGTCAATAATTGCATGCATACATGAATGAATGAATGAATGAGTAAACCCTGCAACATATCAATAAGTGGCCAGAAATGTCTGATAATATGGTCAATATCTGGTATATTGGCTGTCTTTCTTTTAACTTCTAAGGTGGATTAGTTACTAGAGAATCAAAAGACCAATGAGAATCTTATAGCATGGTCCCTTCTTCTTGGGGCTGCAGCTCTCCAGCCCTTAAAGTGAAGGGATTGGGCCAGAAGATGTAATTCAGTCTTTCATTCATTTAAAAGGCTTTTCTTTAGCATTGTCTTTGTAACAAGCCCTGTATTAGGCAGGGGAGATAATCCAGGCAGTAAGGGACAGTGCCAGCCTTCCAGGAGCTAATGTGAAACGTGGACAAATAAACAAGTGATAACTGAGCAATGAGAAAGGTATTATGCTAAGGAAAGCACATGGGCTAGGCGCTCACTGACCCAGCTTAAAGGTGCAGTAAGAACCTCTTGGAAGAGGTGGCATCTGAGCCAAGGCCAGAAGGATTTAGCCAGGGAAGGGAGGTGAGACTGTTTGCTCGAGGCGGGTGAGGGGTAAAATTTGAGAGAGTTTGATCAAAGAGGTTGAGAAGGAGTAGATCATGCCCATACAAGAGTGCCAGGCTGTAAGGTCTGGACATCACCCTGAGAAGACACTGAGTGTCTTTAGGTCAGAGAAGATGCTGATTAGATTTGGTTTTAGCACATTTCTATAGGTATATTTGGATATCTGGGTAGAGGCAGGGATGGAGACATAGAACATGAATGACAAGGCAGGTAACACAATGTTGCCAAAACTGATGTCACTGGTCTAGGATAGTCGAGGCAGGAATGGAGAGAACTAGAGGGGGCTGAACAAGATTAACAGGATAGAGGTACTTGATAACTAATCAGAAGGGGGAGACAGGTGAATGGGTCATGGAAAATGCCTATATTACTGGCATCACTGAAACAGAGAATGGATGTAAATGCAGAGACATATTTGGGTTGGTAGGAGACGAGAAGGAGTTAAAAAGTGCCTTCCGGTTGCTAGCCTATGACTCAGTAGCAGGCGTACAGCTACAGTTCACCATGGGCCATAGCAGTTGAGGTGTACGTGTGCATGTGTGTGCATGTGTGTGCATATACATACGTGCACGAGTACCTGTGTGAGTCTGTGTGTGCGCACATGTGGCGGGGGGTGCAGAGGGCTGAAAGGACCTGTGAGACCACCTGTTTTCATCATCCACTCACTCCCAAAGTGTAGCTCAATGTTCTGAAGAGGTCTCGTGGGGGGTCGAGGGGTTAATCTTCCGTAGCACTAATACCTATAAGGTTACAAGGCACAGGCTTTGTTTTCTACCCAGGATTAATCATTCACTCATGGGCTCTAACACAAGCCAGACACACCTCACTGTGCCTCAGCTCCCCTTCCCTTCCAATGCTGGCTTTCACGTTCTTGTTGCCAGAGTGGGAAGTAGAAGAAGGTTTTTTGCCCCAGCTTCAATAGCCTGTGAAATGAAAAGTTCAGAAACATCCATCCAAAGATGATGGTCAGAAGTGCCAGGAAAGCTGGACTCTGCCATTAATTTGCAGTATGACTTGTGACAATTTATTTCCCTTCTCCAGGCTTTAGTATCCATCCCACAAGGAGAAACCTGGAGTGGTATTTGGAGTCATCCAACTCTTATTTCTGCATTTTTATGTTTCCTTCTTGAGCTAAGCTCCTTGTGTATAAATTCAGTCCCCCAAAATTTTAAGCAGAGAGAATTCTGAGATGCTCAAACCTCCTCCTCTCTATGAATTAGATTCAAAAACTCTCAGACCTGGAAGGAGCATTGAAGGTCGTCTAGGCCAGCACTGACACTTGACAAATGAGAAAATTGAGCCCAGAAGAGGGGAGGCCACATTTTCAGAGTCCCGCAGCCATTTGATGGCAGAACAGAGAGTTGAACACAGGGCTCCTAATTCCCAATCCAAGTGTTCCTTCCCCCTCATAACAGAATGCTGGAGTCTGGCCAGACCTTGGGCCTCAAATCTGAGCTTGGCCCTCTCTGATCATAGAGACGTCTCCCCTGGTTGCTGGGAATGAAATCATAGAGAGCTGACGTAGTAATGTCATGGCAGCTGGTGCGGGTTGGGGGTGGTAGAGGAAATGAGAGCACACATTTGGCTAAGCTCAGGGTCCACATGACCCTCCTAGAGCCCTCATTTCAAAACAAACTCAACCTTCTAGGTTCAAGTTCTCCCTCTCAATCAGAAATGTGACTTCCTGCTTCTAAGAAGCAGGGCTTACAAAAGGGCTCAGAAGACTTCGTGGACATCAAATAGCTCTTACAAAATAGTGTTTTGATGAGTTAAGTGTAAATGAATCAGAAACATAAGGATTACATTTTCCCTGAGTGCACATGGGTTTCAAAATTGAGGGGAAATGTCGTTTGCTAACTGCACGCCGGCTTTCACGGAACCCAACACACTCATGGGGAGGGTCGGGGGAGAGAAGAAAGAGAAACCCAGCCCCCAAATAGTTTTAGATGTGGTGCCAAATTCAAAAATGCTGTTGGGCTCGCCCTCTGCCAGTAATAAAATTGCTGGCCACCCAGAGAGGCCACAGGGAGGAGAAAGGAGATGGCTTTCCCCACTGGCCCCTGGTCCTCAACAACTGTGTTCAGTTAGTGCCGCTCAATCACCAGCTGTCACCGGGTCCCTCCGCTGGACTCGCTGGCCCTGACTTGGCCTCGATTTTCACACTATGCAGCATGCCTTGTTTACCTCCAACTATATCTGGTGTTTTGGCTCCCAGAGCCCTTGGCCACCGGTCAGCTTGTCACAAGCCCCTGCTCTGTAATCAAGTGACCTGTCCATCACCAGCAGAATGTTTGGGGAAAGCTGTCACACATCGCTTTCGGTTGCATTCAGGAAAAACAAGAGTCCTTTGTAGATCTTTTCCTCTCTCCCTTCTCTAATGTTATCCAGGTGTGGCATTTCCCCCAAACTGGTAAATGTCTTCCCTTCAAATCTCGGCCTGACACAAATAACCAGTTAAATCTCAGGACTGCTGTTACCTTATCCCAGGATTTGAAGCTTTGGATCTTTTATAATTTCCACATTGTCTCTCCATTCTTTCCCTTGTATTTTGTTTCATTGCACCAAGAACATAGAAAATCATTTCAATTGGTGGTAAAAGATGATTAAAACAAAATAACAAAGGCCTTGGCTGCAAACTGTTAGTTTTATTAAATTGGCTACTGTGTTTTAAATTAGTACCAGGGCAAAGCTTTGGACAATTATATCAAAGGCTGCTGGAATTAATCAGTTGCATGTACACAATTGCTCCTTTCTGAGCCTTATGTAGAGTGAGGACAGACCAGTCAGTATGAAAAGAATGAGGTTTGCATTACCTGTGTGAGAGACAGATCCTAGCCCCACGGATCCTAGCCCCAATCCAAATGCCCAGTGGATTCGCAGACCTCATTCTTCATTTGTTTAATCCAGAACATGGATTGGAGCTCACAGTGGTCACCAGCAGGAATAAGAGGATGCACATTGCAAAACAAAAGACCATTTTCCCAAACAAAGATTGTTTCTTGGCAATGGGACCTCAGCATCACGGCTTTGCTTTAATTAGGGGGCACCCGAAGTGGAAAGACTGCAGTCTACTCAGTGCCTGACCCGGAAGGAGGGAAAGTGAGTGTGGGAGGAGCCCAGGCTTTGCAAAGACTGAATGCTGATTCTCCATCTCAATGACTGTTAGCATCTCTAAATCCTGACTTTTACAGCTGGAAGTAGAGAGGAGGCTTGGGAAATCACTGCATCCAGTTCCCCGATTTTACAACAGTGATTCTTCAGCACTCAATGACTTACGCCCGGCATCTTGCCTCAAAGCCTCCAGCCATTTACTACATACTCCACACGGCCATTTCAATAAAACTTTACCATTTCCTTTGGCTTACCCTGAAGTTCAGCAGTTGTACACAAACTGTTCTTTATCTAAGAAGGCTTACCTATGTCCTGATCCATGCCGTTACTACTGCTCAGAATGCCATACTCATTATCCAATTTTTTTTTTTACCTTTTCCCATGTGTATCATCTCAAACTATTAATTCATTGAACAGATATTGCTGAAATTCTATTCTGTGTCAGGCACTGTGCTAGGCACAGATAAAAAGCAATGGAAAAGCCAGTGTTCTTTGTCCTTAAAACACCTAACGTACACCATCTCGGAAACCTAGTGGAGTCTGGCAGGCCCCAGGGAATGCTGTTTGGATGACTGAGTGAATGAACAAATGAAGTAACATAAATATATTTGTTCAGAAATTTTTAAGATGGTCAAAGCCATAAATATAATTAGGTAGCTTAAAGCTAACTAGCTGGATTTATGTCTCCTATACTCTTTTTTCATGAATGCTAAAGATGAAGTGATACTACAAATTTGCAATTTTATATTTATGCAAAATCATGTGTGTGTGTGTGTGTGTGTGTGTGTGTGTGCGTATGTGTGTGTTTATACATAAAAAGATATGTGAGAGGAAGTTGACCAGAATGTTCCTGGTAGCTGTCTCAAGAGTGATAGAATTTGAGATGATTATACTTTAATTCCTTCATATAGCACTCTAATTTGCTATAATAAGCACAGATGATTCTTATTGTTAGGAAAAAAAATAAAGTATTGTGATAATATACTATCACTTCCCAGCTTAAAAAAAATTCAGCTCCCACTCTACAGATATGTTAGAGCTGAAATTATTTTTCTCTACATTTCGATATTAAAAAAATAAAATAAAATGTACTTTAGTCTGCATTGAAACTCCCTAAAATACTTTAGAACCATGAAGGGAAGTTTGCTTTATCTTCAGATAGCTTTAGTGCCCTGTATTTGATTGGATATTAATGCCTGGTTCCCTAGAGTGTACTCCTCCAAGAAGTCAGCTCAATGTCATGGGAAGGTCAGGTGTTCTAGAGTCAAACAGGTTTATAATTACTCTCTCTGACATTAGGCAGATCACTGAACTACACTGAGTCTCAGCTGAAATATTGATATAATTTCTTCTTTTCAGGTTTATATTAGAAATAGTATGTGAAAATTTGGTGAACTAATAATCTAAAAATATTTCCAATGAGAACATTAATCCAGACATTCTAGTAGAATATATCAGATATAACTAGTATCCTTTAAAATGCATGACTGAGATCAGAAAAATAAAAAAGGATATTTCCAGGGGCAAGACATGCAAGAAATAAAATAGAACTAAGAACTACATAGGGAAGCTCCGGATCTAATTTTTTGCTGGTATGGTTTGATAAGAGAGAGCCATCAATTCTGGCAATTGAGCGGCTTGAATATCCTTGTTTATTCCAAGAAAGGATATTTGGCCCTACAACTCTGCAAGGTGATGAGTTGGAACAAAGGACTTTAAAATAAGGTTAGAACCACTGAAAATCCACATGTTTAGTGAAAGGGTATACTAAAGAAAATATATATGTGTATATATATGTATATGACTAGTTGCCTACCTTCATAACCTTTTTTTTTTTTTTTTTTTGAGACAGTCTCTCTATTTTACCTGGGCTAAAGTGTAGTGGCATCATCCTAGCTCACTGCAACCTCAAACTCCTGAGCTTAAAGCAATCCTCCTGCCTCAGCCTCCCGAGTAGCTGGGACTACAGGCATGCTCCACCACACCAGGCTAATTTTTCCATTTTTTGTAGAGACAGTCTCACCCTTACTTATGCTGGTCTCAAATTCCAAAGTTCAGGTGATCCTTCCACCTCGGCCTCCCAGAGTACTAGGATTACAGGTGTGAGCCACTGTGCCCGTCCTAATTCGCTGCCTTTCTTTGCCTAGGATCTGAGTAGATTTATAACCACTGTCTTACACCCCACAAAGATCTGAGGTTTGAATTTATACTGTTCAGTGTGGTCTGAGAATGCTTGAGCTGAGAAATAACTGGAAAAAAAGGAAAGGTTCTAGGTCAGTGATGTTGCAAGGGTACCTGGAAATTAACATAAAATCACTCTGAGAGAGGACATAGGCTTGGCCCAGGGGACACATGATTCCCACAGATAAAAAACCATGGAACATGAATTCATGTGTCAAAATTAAAAACACAAAGGAGTAAAGAAGGCATCAAGAGCAAGGGCCAGTAAAGAACATCAGGGTTTTTTATTAAACTTTGACTTTAGGCTGGGCATGGTGGCTCAAGCCTATAATCAATTTACAAAACTCAATTATTTTTATCATCCGCAAACTATAGAATGCAGATAAATCCTACACACATACAAGTGTGTATGTATATATGTGTGTGTGAATAGATAAAAGCTACTACTGATTATAACATTGACACCTATAAAATACTGGAGTTAGGAATTTATTTCTAATAAAAAAGTCATCACAATTTTTGTGAAAAAAGCCTTAAAACTTTCCTGAAACCATGAAAGAAGGTCTAAATAAATAAAAAAATAAACTGTGTGTGTAAATGGGAGAATGCAGTATTGTAAATACGTTCTTTCTCCTCAAATACCTCTATGCATTTAGTGAAATTGGAATCAAAATGCCAGCAGGTATTTTTAAGAATGAAACTTAGCCGGGCGCGGTGGCTCACGCCTGTAATCCTAGCTCTCTGGGAGGCCGAGGTGGGCGGATCATTCTGAGCTGGGGAGTTCGAGACCAGCCTGAGCAAGAGCGAGACCTCATCTCTACCAAAAATAGAAAGAAATTAATTGGACAGCTAAAAATACATATAGCAAAAATTAGCCGGGCATGGTGGCTCATGCCTGTAGTCCCAGCTACTTGGGAGGCTGAGACAGTAGGATTGCCTGAGCC
>CAUYSK010009742.1:0-17152 GCA_963575035.1 Avahi laniger
CAGAGCTTTCTGGCAGACCTGAAACACAGCTCACCCGCCCATGACTGTGAGTGGCTTCGTCTGTTCAGGCTGCTGTAACGAAATGCCTCACACGGGGTAGCTTCTAAACAACAGAAATTTATTCTTCACTGTCCTGGAATCCGGGGAGTCCAAGACCAAGGCACCGACAGATTTGGTGTCTGTAGAGAGCCCATTTGCTGGTTTGTAGAAAGCCGTCTTTTCTTCATGTCCTCACAGGGCAGAAGGAACAAGGACATCTTTTACAAAGGCACTAATCCCATTCACGAGGGCACCACCATCTCAGCCTAATCACCTCCCCCAAAGCCCCACCTTCTAATACCATCACCTTAAGATTAGGGTTGCAGCATATGAATTTGGGGCAGGGCACAAACTTTCAGTCCATAGCAGATGCTATTTTGTGTAGTCAGTTGAGAAACGAAGATAACTTGCAGTAGGATTGCAGCAGTGGACTTAGATGGATTAGAGACACATGTTGAAGGTAATGAAAGTAGCCACGACAAGACTTGCTGTTGAAGTAAATATTAAGAGGAGAAGAGACAGATTAAGGATGACTCCTATGGTGCCATTACCGAGGAAAGAATTAAAAGCTTTGGGATTTATTGATTACTTTTTATTTAAAAAATGTTTTTCACAATGAAACATATGATGGTTTTGTTTAAAAGATATACAACTTTTATAAGCTATGCTAGTGGCTATAAAATACCTCTCCAATTTACAAATTATGTTTGGATTTTTATATAATAAATATATTATAATATATAGAGTATATGTCAGGAGTTGGCAGATACTTTGCAAAGAGCTAGACAGTAAATATTTCAGGCTTTGTACTCAATGCTGTCTTCAGTCATAGGCAATACATAAATGAGTAAGCGTGGCAGTGTTCCAATAAAGCTTTATTTGCAAAACCGGGCATGGGCTATAGTTTGCCCAACTTTAATATATATGGTAATGGTATGATTGGCTGAATAAAATTTATAAGTGCTCTTAATTCATGCAATTTCTCAGAAACATATTTGACTTAGAGATAGAGGCTTCACAAGAGATTGGAAAATCAGCCTTATGGTCTTTTTTGCAAGCCATTTTATTTTTTCTCGTTAGAAATTCCCGTAAGCATCTGACAGTGTTGAAATGCTCATTTTCAAAAATGCAAGGTATAGAATTTAGAAATCTGATATGAGCCCTTTGACTAAAATACTTCTCTGTTTTCAAACCTCAATAGAAAATAGAAGCTTAAAGGCCTTTTAAAATTGAGTGGCAGAGGTGGGATAGTTATTGTTATTTTTAATTCACTTCAATTATTCCAAGTGGCATTTCATTCTTCTAATTCCTTTTTTAAATTACCCACCCTCGAACGGTGTCATCTGAATTTGACAATTACTTCCCCTTTGCAGGAGTCAGAGCTAGTTCCTGCCTGTATCTCACAGAAAAATAGAGCTCCCATGTTCTAAAGGTTATTAATATTTACAACAAATTGTGATGTATTGAAGTAGCTGCTTTTATCTCGCCTTTGAAGTCCTGATAACAAAAAGGACAGGAAGATCAATAACCACATGATGGGTAACTAATTGCTTTTACTTCAGCTTGCAACCTGCCATCCTGCTCAGAGCTCAATCCAAAGGCCATTTGACAATCTCGTATATTGTTTTCAGCCTTGGATCTCAACCGTCTAGAGTCCAAATTGAGCAGAAAGAATATGTATAGAACTTTTCTATCAATATTGCCTTTATACATATGTATTACTCAGCATTCCACATAGGAAGTTTATTAGAAGTAATTACTAAAATGACTATCAAGTATTGGAATGGTCTTCTCTTTGTTGAGAGTGATAGTCTACTAAATGTCATTTAATTATTTCTTTTGTTATGTTTGTAATGATTTAATTCACTATTATAAAGTCAAAGCTTCACCTTGAAAATGCATTTATTAAGTGCTTATTTTGCACCACTACTACTAGCTAATATATTCTGGTCCAAAGGCTATTCAAAAACTACTGAATCTTTACAACTCTGTAGAGTTGGCACTCCTTTTTTATATGTTGAGACATAGACAAATGTCCAGAGCTTTATAGTAAATAATTCTGTATTTGCGATTTGACAACTTCTTGACCTTGGGCAAATGCGTTCATCTCTTTGTGCCTTAGTTTGCCCATCTATAAATTGGTAATAAAAATAATGCCTGCCTCATTGGGTTATTAGGAGGATAAAATAGGTTAATATTTTAAAGCTCTTAGAAGAGTACCTGGCATATGTTAAAGACAGTTAGCTATAAGAGAAAGCTAACTTGCCCAAAGGCACAAAGCTAGTAACAGCAGGGTCCTTATGTACAAGATGCTATGGGGAAAAGATGAATTAACATAATTGGAAAATTTGGCATATTTATTGACAAGAATATTGTCATGGCACTCAGCCTGGTTTTTACTGAGTGAGAAATAAATCTCTACTCATGTAAAGTGAGAAAGAAATTGTGTCAGGAACATCAGTTTATCTCTACAGGTGAATAACAACTCATTGTGGACCTAAGAGCTGATAATTAAACTGAATACATGAGTCATTCTTGTTTATGTTGTTTTCAGGGTTTGCATTGAATTACAACCGCTTTCAGCTTTCGCCTTCCTTTTAAAAATGTGTGGATGGAAGCAATCATAGAAAGTTGTGTTTCCAAAATTAAATTTTTAGAATTTTTCCTATTGAAGAACCGATTTAATTTTTATTAACTTTTAAAATAATAATCTCTTACCAAACATTGAGCATTCACAGTACAGTTATTCATAGCTATGAAATTGCAAAAGTCATTTATATTCCTGTGGCTGTACTTATATCTTTTCATGACTCACACCTTCAAACATGGCATTTCTTTTGCATTTTGATGAGTGATTAATTTTAAAGATGACCGAATAATTTTTGCAGGACTGTACACTCATTCTTTTCCACTCACCTCGCCCAATGACTGTCCTCAATTTTAGTCAGAAATAGATTTCTTGCTTTCTCATTTTAAGTAAAAGTGTTTAAATATTTCATCGTCTTCATTTAAACCCTTAGTTCATTAACTTCCAGATGTGAGCTGAACATTGTTTCTTAGTTAGATGAGAAATTTAAAAAGGAAATAAAAGACTGCAAAAATGTTCTCTCTTTCGTTCCTCTTTTTGGTAGACTACTTGTATCGGATGGTAATTCTCCTAGGAGAGAATCCCAGCCAATCTGATGGATGGAGGAAGAAGTGTGAGTTTGCATCTGCGTTAGGAATGAGATTCTTTGGTTGATCAGCTTACTATGCCTAAGGCTGCAATGTTGTGCCACTTGAGAATGTTTCTTTACCAAAGTACTGATGCAGAAAACCAACCAGAAGCCTCTTAAAGATTTCTCTTTTATATTCCTAAAACCCCATCCTCAAGTGTGGACAAATAGATGAGGCTGGTGTTGGGAGCGTGGCCTAAGAGATTCAATTAAGGCAGGAGATATTCTCTACACAGAATGACATGTTTCCCTGGTCCTCTATGTTGAGAAGTGACTGAGTGACATACATAGCCATTGCCTCGGAATCATTTCTTTGGTGTTTCAAGTCCTTTAAAAGCTTCCTTGGATGAAGCCTATTTACTTTCTCAGAGTCTTGTACTTTTAATGGGCTTCATGCTGTTACAACTACTCAGACAGGACTTCCCGTTCAATTCCCTGAATGAAACGTTAGATTGAGACAATTAAATTCCTTTTGTGAGTCTTTTGGAAGTAATCTTGGACAGAAGCAGTGAAGAAATAATTGCTATAGATCAGTGGGTCTCTAAGTGTGGTCTCTGGCCTAGCAGCATTAGCAACACCTGCAAATCTATTAGAAATGCAAGTTTTCTAGCCAGACCTCAGCTCTACTGAATCCACAACTCACGGAGGTGGGGGCGCAGCAATCGGATACACTCAGGTTTGAGAACCTCTGCTGTAGAGAGACACTTGACAAAGAAATGCATGCCTTTCTGTGACGTCTGTAAAAGCTATTATCTGTGGTTCTGATTTTTGACTCTTCAGCATGTTTCCGGGGTGAAAAATTATTTTAATTTGTAGTAATCTATCCAAGACAATCATCTTCTCATCATAAAACCTTCTTGGCACTGCTATACATCATTTTTCTGATGAGCTATGACCACTGCCTACTATCAAATTATACCAGTAATTGTCTCTCTCATTGTCATCAAAATGTGTCTCCTTTTTTTCTCTCCTTACAATATTCAGAAATCTTGATACTTTATTTTTTCTTTTGTGTTATTGTAAGTTTTATTTCTTCCACTAGACAGAGAGCTTTATGAATTCATTGGTGTATTCATTCAAAAATAGGTGTTATCCAGGTGTGATGGCTCATGCCTGTAATCCCAGTGCTTTGGGAGGCCTGGGTGGGAGGGTTGTTTGAGGACAGAAGTTCTGGACCAGCCTACGTAATATAGTGACTCCGTCTCTACAAAAAATAGAAAAATAAGTGGGGTATGGTGGTGCATATCTGTGGTCCTAGCTACTCAAGAGGCTGAGGCAAGTGGGTTGCTTGAGCCCAGGAGTTTGAGGCTGTAGTGAGCTAAGAACATGCCACGATACTCTAGCCTGGGTGACAGAGCAAGACTGCCTCAAAAAAAGAAAGAAAGAAAGAAAAGATTAAGTGTATGGGCCCAATTTGGTTTCTATTCCTATTCTGTAGGACAAATGCATTAAAGACCTCTGGGCTTCAGTTTTATCACCTTTAAATTGGAGGCGATGGTATTTGTAATTAGGCACTTAAGATAATGCTTAGTATATGTCAGATACCAGTTTTGAGCTTTTATATGAGTTAATCAACTAATTCTCATCACCGCCTGTAAGGTAAGCATCATTGTTCCCATTTTGCAGATGAAGAAAGTGAGACAGAGAAAGGATAATTTGCCCAAGATCATAGAGCTAGTGTGTGGTGAAGGTGAGAACCGGAGGCTGCTTAGGTTCGATACCAGGCTCTGAACTCCCGTGTCCACTGTTCTGTAATCTGTTGCTATAGGACTGTTCTGAGTATCAGATAAGGTAATGCATATATTATACTTAGCATAGAGCCAGATATGCAAACCTTTGATATAGGGTGACTATTTTTAAGTACTTCAAGAAATGTGCAGTCCTATGGAAGCAGAAAGCTATAGAAACAAAGAAAATCAATAAAATAGTACACGTGTGTATTGGTATCCTATTGCTGATGTAAAAAATTTCCATACACTTAGCAGCTTAAAACAGCACATAGTTATTATATTACCCTCTAGAGGACAGAAGTCAGAAAAAAGTTTCAATGAGTTAAATTCTAAGTTTCAACAGGGTTACATTTTTTTCTGGAGACTCTAGAGGAAATCTGTTTTCTTGCCTTTTTCAATTTATACATGCTGCCTGGATTTCTTAGCTTGTGGCCCCCTTCTATGTGCAAAGCCAGCAAGGCATCACTTCAGTCTCTGTTTCTATCATCACAACTTCCCTGACTCTGACTCTCCTGCCAACTTCTTCCACTTTTACGGACACTCGTGATTACATTGAATAAACCAGGATAATTTTCCCATCTCAAGATTCATAACTTAATCTCATCTTCAATGAACCTTTAGCCATATAAGAGAGCACACTTACAGAGCTAGAACATGGGCATCTCAGCAAGGGGCATTTTTCTGCCTACTACAAAGTGTTTTATAGCTGTATGTTCATATATACACACACGCATTACCGAGGGTGAGAAGTGGAAGTCAGGAAAGATTTTTGGAGAAGTGATGCTTGAACATAATGTTTAATTATAAGTCGTTCTCTTATTGATTAAGCAAGGAGGGAGGAAAAGGGATTTCCAAGACCTCCAAACCTGAAACAACCATGGCACACTCAGGTTGCAGGTGTAGATCCAGTTATTGGATTCTGGAGGTGGTAGCATGTGGCATTGAAGCTAAAATGGTAAGTAGAGGCCAGATAATTGATGTCATTGAATGATAAACTAAGGCATTTGGAAAACTTCAAATGAGTTTATTGGCTGACTAAGGTCTTCTTTTTCCTATAAGGCCTAATAGGGTACACATAGTAGATACGCAGTAGACATCATTGATGGACAAACCATACAATTGAATAAACACAGAGTTTAACACAAAGTTTGGTCAGGAAAAAAAAAAACATACTGATAATTCCCTCTCTGTTCTGAGAGCAAGTCTGACTTCAGCATTTCATTGATCTCCTTTATGTTCCACTGGAAAGTGGAAGAACATTTATTTGCCCGAGAACCACCCTAGGCATCCTTAGTTACGTACTCCAGTAGAATCGCTTCGAGTGAAAGGAGCTCTTGTTCTCTCAGGCCAAAGTATGCTATTTGACAGTGGAATATGATAAGTCAGTTTGGGACCTCAAAACTTATGATGGCTCATTAATGTGCCAGTTTGGGGACATTTCACTTTATATTTCATACACACAGAATAACGTAAGTTAGCTTTTAGTCCAAAAGTAAACAGAACCTTGTGTGGGTGAGACAAGGATGTGCACCAACACAGTGGAGTGTCTTCTCAGGGCCTACTGCATGTTAAAATCCTGTTCTTTCACCTCTCTGTGTAGAGATGCTTGTCTGAGTGCAAGCTATGTTCTGTAACTACAGAAGCAATAAACAAAATCGTCGGTTTTATATCTTCTTTCTACATGGGGCTCCAAGTTCCACAGTTGTCTCATTTTTGCAGCTCAGAGCCCCAGGAGAGAAGCAGACAGGCATTATCAATCCAGCTCCAAAGAAAGGGATGAGGACACCTGGGCGGAGCTGTGGCTTCTCTAAGAATACCCTGCTTTCTATCAGTTCATTGCATTTGCCTTCTCCTAATGGACTCATCTCAAGAATGTTTTAACACATTGGCGTTCTCATATTTTGTCTCTTGTCTCTAACTCTGGCCCTTGGTAGAATCAAGGGGAATACTGGAATTTCTAGGGTCAGACCAACCTAGTCTCAGGTTTCTTCCTAAGTCTCTGTAAGTAAAACAGACAGAGGGGCTACCTTTTTCAAAGAAAAAAGCCATTCTCCGTTCATTTACTTATTCATTGATAAATATTAACTACACTCCTACTATGTTCTTGTTACTTTGCAAGTTGCCACGAATATTGCAGTGCAAAAGATAGAAGCAGTGTTGTTTTCACTGAATATGTCCAGTTAATGGGCAAGGTAGGCCTTGTCAAAATAATAAAGTAAATGAATAAAATAGTGACCACCACTGGGTGCTAACTCCAGGGCAGGCACTACCCGAACAACGCTATGAAGTAAGAATGGTTACTATTTCAAATCACTTGTCTAAGGTTGCAGAGTTCCTAAGTGTGAGAGCCAGGATTATGCTTCCAGGGCCTACCCTCCTATGATCAGTGCTCAGAAGAGAAATGCAGGATGCCCAGAGAGCCTGCCGTTAAGGAAGATTGACGTTTCCTCTGAAAACCTGAAAACCACGCCCCAAATCACGGTGATTGGTTCCGTAGCCATGCTGCAGGTTGCATCTCATCACCATGGTAATGAGATGCATTCCTTGCAACCTCTCCCTAGACCTCCCCAGATCTCCCATCCCCAGGGGAGCTCCTTGAAGATCATTTATGAAAATCAGCAGTAAGCACCAGTGGCCTTTTGAAACCTCTCAAAAAGTGCTTAATGCAGTAATTGTTTACCCTGATTTGTAATAAGAGGGAGTAACATGGTGATGTTAGGGACTGATTAATTTTCCTGAATATATGCCAGAGTAGAAGGCACCTTGAAGAGCAAGACTCATTTTCTCCCCCTGTGAATTGCCTTGTCTTGATTTTTGTAGCCGAACCCCACTGGCACACCTCAAGGCACAGCTTGCCTTCGATTTGCATACTGTGAAATTGCCGAGATAAATTATTATCGCATGCAGAACCAGTGATCACTTTCTTGTCTCCAAATCGGTGCAAATGTTGCCATGGTACCACTAATAAAAAGGAAGAGGTCCGTGGGTTGCTGGTTCGTTCAGAGGATGTGCAGTGCTGTTTCTCCCCCTTACCACGGGCACGCAGAACGCAGCCGGCCTTCCCAGCCTCAGAGCGGCCATTTTGAAATAGCTAAGAAGGAAAATGAACAGACGTAATGGGCCAAAAAATAAGACAACTGTGTTTGCATGAAACAGAGCAAGTGAGTGCGTAAACTGGAATTTCTCAGATGTGTCTATCCTCATGCCTGGGAAAGCCTTGTTTATGCCAACTGGGCTTTTGTTACAGGCCAGGGGGTGCGTTGCTCACATACCTTGTAAATCGGCCGTTACCAGCTGCTTTGTCTTGTCTTCTAAATTGCTTGAAAACCTATTAAGATATATGACCCACGTAAAAGTAGCACCCGAGGGTTTCTGTGTCATAGTCCCCGGGGATTGGATTTTATTTTATCACCTTTTAATGCAGAAGGGATTTCATCAGTTGGCTTACTCTTCTCTCACCCTCAAGGGTTATAAAAAGCCCACCGATTAGCCTCTCCAGGATGTAAGCAAAGATGTGACTACCCAGACAGTTTTTTGCCAGGCAGATATGCAGGGATCTGTGGGGATGACAGAAGCGTGGATGGGTCACAGGCTGATGGTAGGTGGAGAGTTTGTGGAGAGGTTTGGTGAGACAGAGCCTCAAATTGCTAGACAATTAGACTCCTTATTAGGAAGATATGAACAAATTTTTGTTACTGAGTTTCTGAAGAGGTGGCTGGTCCTTTGTTTTTCTTACCCAAGGATGGTCCCCACTTCCTCATGGCATCCTTTCCAAGGCATCTCTGTTCCCAATCCTGGCTTCCTTGCTATGGCAGCATTTTAACCAAGTGTGCAAGTTGTATGTTCAGAATGAACCACAACGCCGTCATGCCTAACATGATGAAAAGAAGCTGAGTCTTGCTGTGTTTACTCAGGCAGGATAAATGAGAGTTTTGAACTATTAGTTGGTGTATTTAATTGCCTAAGCTGAAGGTCACACACTGGTGGCCTGCTGGCTGGCTCGGTGGTCCTAAAACATGCGTTGTTTGGCTTGTACTGTCTTTTGAAACTTTTGACTGAATTACATATGTGTATATACATATGTAAATTGGGAGATTCCACCAAAAACAGCTAGTTTTCTAGGCGCTCTTGATACTAGATTTCATTGTTCCCTATGATTAGACACCCTCTGGCTTCATTCCTTTATGCTACTTCCAGTGAACATTTTCACTTATTTTTGGGAGGATGACAACTGCATTGCTCGGTGGCTGTGTCTGAAACATGAAGGGTTTCCTCAGTGCTCTATTTACTCTGCTTATACACCCCTCTGAGATTACTTACCCTCACCCTAATTCCCAGGCCTTCTTGTGCCTCAGTGCCTCAATTTGAAGTACACTCCTGGCCTCATTCCCTTTCCCAAGGATGCTATGGGGATTTAAGAAAAAGGATTTGTAAGATGCCCTAAGCTTTCAGGGACAAATGCACCACTCGGGCCAAACTCATGCCATCATTACTGTTGGTATGGGTGATTTTGATCTCCTCTGAGAGCTGGCCTGAGACTTCTTCCTGCTTTAGCTGTATTCTGCGCTGTGGCATCGTATGGACGCAAAGCACACGCTCTCCCTCCGCCCCTTTTATTCCTGTCTCCCAAGATTGGCAGCCCTGTCTCTGCAGCCTTGCATTTATTAGGCTGGAGATGATTGCCCTCCGTTTATCTGTGCCTGGGTTTTGCTTAAAAAGAGTGGCTTCCTGCCAAAATGAGATGCAGACACATGCCTAATGAACTCGAATGCTCAGAAGCCTGGCCTTCCAGAATCCGTCCATGTCAGCCTGCAGCCACTGGGAAAATGAAGATTCCAGGACATTAATACTGATTGAGTCGCTTTCTTGACTTTAGTTTTCTATGCAAATAACTCCCTTCACGGGATTGTAAATTCATATTTATTTTGTAAAAATAGTGCTCTGTTTTTACAAAAGTGGGTGCCTGCTAGTCTCATCTTTTCTGGTAGAATTATATTTTGGTATTTTTTTTTCTTTTTTTGAGAAAAAGACAGACATGAATGTATGTAGAAGTATAGTGTTGGGGGAGAGTGTTATGTTCACTTGTAATCTTAAAACGATTCTTTCTTGGTGAGAGGGAAATGAGGTTCTTTGAGTTTCCAATCTGGGAGCAAATGCTGGTTTCAGAGTCCATCATTGTTTCTGACTCAAAGCAGGAAATTGGGAAAACTTGGAGAAATGATGAATGCAGAGATTTCCAAGCTCACCTTGGCTTCCCAATTCCATAGAAGATAAGGTGGTAGGAGTTGAGCGAGTCCTGAAGATTGAGTGATTTCAGGCTGTGCAATACCACGTTACAGGCTTTGCAGAAACGTGACAGATGGTTTGCAGGATACAGTGGCTGCTAAACCCATGTGTCTGAGAGATGACAGATCGCAGCCTGTCCAGTTGTGACCCTGAGAAGACAAAGCCAGAGCAGCCACCTGGCCCCATTGTTAACTCTTTGATTTACATGTAGCAGGCTTCAGCTCATCACATTGCCAATAAAGTCGCAATAATGTGGTCCCTGACCTCACCCTCACACCCAATATGCGCCTTTCCCCCCAGGGCATTAGCCACACACCAGGAAGAAAATTAGTGCTCTGAAGCAAGGATTTGCCAAATGTCTTCCCTGGGGAGTGGAAAGAGTTAATGCCATTTTCCAACCTGCTTAATTTACTCCAAGAGGATATTATGTCCTCTGAGAGAATCAGAATCCGTGAGTGCCTGGGGAGAAAGGGATTGGGGGCAACATTAAGGAAAAAACATAAATGACACCTGCCCCTTTCCAAAGTATCTCATTACAATATATTTACATATAACTCTTTTCTTAGCCTACAAGTGCTTTGACATTCCGACAGTCTTTCAAAATAGGTCCATTTTTTTTTTTTTCATTTACAACTGTCTGTGGGGTATAGCAGAGCCAGCACTGAGAATAAGCAAACCAGGATTATGCTGCTCCCTTTATGTCCCTATGTCCCTGGGCTGGTCACTTCTCTGCCTTTTCAACCGTGAAATAAATGGGTTGAGTTAGATGATTTCTAAGGATCCTACGATTTTTCACTTAACGGTTTAAATGTTTGCAAACATCAATGCTTAGAGCACCTTTTTGAATCACAACATATTTTAGATACGTGTAACATTTTTTACTCTCATTATTCAGGGCATTATTTAAAATAAATGTATGTATTTTTCCCTAATAGAATACTTAAGTACAAGTGAAGCTGATGGGCCTTCTGGGTCACTTATCAGCAACAAACACAGCATAATTGTCTCCACCTTTAAACCCAGCCACATTTGAGCTGTGAAAAAGGCTTGGTGATTGCAGAATTGGCCACCCATGACCTTCTGACTCTATTCACCTCCAACCCTGCTCTGATTAGTAACCCCAATGCCTGTCAGAAATCCTTGGAGCTTAAATACATCCAGGCGGGCAGGTGTGATCTTTAAAGGGTGGCTGTAATTGCAATGTGCACCACTTTCTCTCAAAAGCTTTTGAGAAATTCCACTAGCAGTTCCAGCGTCATGGGTGAGAAGAGGATCAGCAGGAGACCAAAGAGAAGGGATTCTTCCCAAGGAGAAGTGTGCTCATTTTATCATTCCAAGAGCGGACCTTCTGAAAATTTAGTTCTGAGCCCAAGATATAATCCAGTTTCCTGTAGTTGATAATATGGTAGCCATAAGCCACATGTGGATGTTAAATTTAAATGAACTCAATTTATATTAAGTTAAAAATCTAGCTCCTCAGGTCACCCCAGCCACATTTCAAGTACTCAACTGTCCCACGTGACTCAAGGCTACCGTGTTGTACAGAGCATACAGATAACATTTCCGCCTTCACAGGAATAGCTGCTGGACAGCTCTGGAAGAAAGTAGATGAATATTTAAACCTTCAGGAGCTGTTTGTTTTTGTTTTGTTTTCTCGCCTTCAATCATTCTTTCAAAATATATTAATTTAAAGACAGTGTACTAAATGCTGAAAAAATCATGCAAAGTGCTTTCGATCCATTTTCTGATTTCTCCCTTTGAGGTAGGGGCACTGTGTCTATTTTAAAGAAGAGAAAAGTGAGGCTCAGGATTGCATAGGTGGTCAGTGTTGGGGTGCATATAAACAGTCTTTCAGATTCCAAAGCTTATGTTAATCTGGGATGGAAATGCTTTCTGGAATATTTTCCTACAAAATATTAAGTTTCTGGACTAAATTACCATCATCATCATCGTTTGTGAGAAGTGATTGAGTTTTTATTTTGGAAAGGATTCTATTTTATAACAACAACCTAGGATTTTAATGTATGGATAATTTCAAAGCCAGGTTAAAACGGAGAACGAGAGAAGGAAAAAGAAAGATAGAAAACAAAAGAAGTGAAATAAAATAAAGGCAAACACACATAAATAATTCGGATACTTGTATTTCAGTTGTATATTTGTAATCACTTTGTTTTGAGCTGCTGTAGACTTCATTTGGTTTCTCTGTGCAGCTAGCATCCTCCCAGGCCTTGTAAGTAAAAATAAGTGTTAGGTACTTGATATGCGGTATGTTTCTTCCCTGCGAAGCAATTCAGCTGAGAAGCAAAGAATTGCACTTCAGACGTTAGGCGTTTCATTCCTTGGCAACCCACTGTAGTGATATTACAAACATTGAGCCTGTTAGGCTAATGGAAGTAAATATTGTAGAAACTGTGAAAGATGCTGTAAAATATTCACTCATTTGTGCAAGAATAATTTACTGGGCACCCACTGTGTGCTAGGCACTGTGCTAACTAAAAAAAAAAAGATATGAAAATATAGCCCCTTCACTTGGGGGGGGCAAGTGATTGGATATGGACTATTACATCAGTAACTATAAAATACTACAGTACAATCAGCAGTGTTGTTCAATGTTTAACAACCAGCTTTTCTGGGAAAATAGCATGGATTTGTCTCATTTGCCATTGCCATGATATAAATAAATACTCTCACCATGACCAATATCAAGTTACCAATATAATGTCACTGAATATGGAGTTGACAAGAGATTGGGTTATTGTAAGCAGTACAAGCCAGCGCCAGTACCATAGCCTTAAATTAATTAAGAGTTTAAATTTTGGTATCAGACCAATGTGACCTTAAATTTCAATCTACCTACTCATTAGCTGTTTCTTAGTGACCAATTTCACTCCCTTAAAGTCTCTATTTTCTCATCTATTGAATGGGAGGGACATTAGTAGCTATTTGCCTAGGGCTGTTGTGAGGATAAGCACAGAAATGCTTAGTTCAGTTCCTGATCCATAATAGGTGCCCATTAAGTATGTATTGAATGCAGAAGTGAGTGAATGCTGATTAACAACATTACTGCAATATGAAGTAAATGACCATAAAAACCTAGGGGAGAAGGAAAATCAGTTGCTGGTCGGCAAAGGCTTTACATTAATGGGAAACATTTGGAATGGGCCTTGATGGCTGAGTAGAATCTTACCAGCCACATGAAAAAACAAAGCTCGTCACAGATAGATGCAATGATCAGTGCAATTCTATCTGTTGTGGTGTTTGTGGCAGTGGTTCTTTGAGAGTTAAGTTGTGCTTTAGTGGTGCTTTATACCTCCTTCTTTCCCTGAAAACAGCTAGGAGCTACCACACATCTGCTTCTGCTGTTGGTCAGTGTGTGCCATCTTTCTTTTGACCCATTGACAGCCACATAGTGTCCATCTTTCTTCTCCAGGTTTTGTGAGTACTTCTGCGAAGAGCGTGCAGACACGTTTTTGCAAATGGTCTCTGTTTACTGAAGCCCCAGAAACTGGCCAGGGAGATGTATTAATGATGGTGCCTAATCTCTATTGTATTTTGTTGAAATTCCATTTCGGCTGCAGAAATGCTGAATGCCTGCCAGTGAAATGTAATTTCTTGAAGTATCACATATTAAAGGACATCATATTTCATCTCTCCATGCCTGAGGTTTATCCAAACAAAGGAAATGGGTTGTTACCAAGGAAAGCATAACTCAAAATTCCAATTATGACTGTTAAACCACATGTGAAATTACTTTTAATAATTAAAAATGGCTCTTGCCACTTTGCAATCCTAGTTCAATATTAGGTCTGGCGCCATTTTAAGGAAAGCTAATAATCCCCAGTAAATCCCGATGACCTTAATTGTCTTCACATCCACCCTCCAATGACCTTTATCGCTTAGACGGTTAAAATCTAAAATAAATGATACTAATAAATCTAATGTGCAACTGCATCACATTCATTTATTTCATGCATTTGTTATGTTTCCATTATACCTTTTCTCTGAAGAGGCGATCATGCTTTGTAAAGAACTCTTATTACATCTATTTTTTAAATTCAAATTTTAAAGCAGAGAGAAGAAAATGTCAATAAGAAAATTGTCATTTGGGGAAGGGGGTAAAACCACAGAAGGAAAAGAAACTGAAAAGCAGCAGAAGTATCCAGGAGCCGGTAATAATAAATTTCACTGGCAAAATACAAATGTAGCATCCAACCACAATGTGTAAGAGAGTGGCAAAAGCTACTTCCAGAAGCAAAAAATTCATGTAAATATTTTCATCTTGGATAATAATTCCTTTTATGAAAGAGTCTAAGATTTAGAGAGCC
This sequence comes from Avahi laniger, assembly GCA_963575035.1. Classification (NCBI taxonomy): domain Eukaryota; kingdom Metazoa; phylum Chordata; class Mammalia; order Primates; family Indriidae; genus Avahi; species Avahi laniger. The sequence goes on from CAUYSK010009742.1 coordinate 14,596, forward strand.
TGTAGCACCAAGGACCTCTTGGCTACTTACTGTAGGAGTCGGTTTTTGTATCTGTATCTTATATCTAGAAGTATTCTTGGATTCAAATCTATAACTTGCTCCCTCGAGATTATACACAGTGTAGACATCATGAATTTAATTGTTTCTTCTATTTTTGATAATTGATGTCACTTTCATGTCATTGCAGTCTACACTTTTGTCATTTTGTGAAATGACCATTCTTCTGCTTATTTATGCATTCATTTTTTCAGTCATTCGATAAACATTTCCTGAGCATATATTATGTCTTAGAACTGTGTGTGTTACTTCAAATATGCAGAGAATTTCAAATATACAGATATCATCTTGTCTTTTAAAGAGAGGGCAAGGGGAGGGTAGAGGGAAGAGAGGCATCAGGATGACTAAGAAACTAAAGAATGCTAGACATATGTGATGGTTTAATAGAAATATATCATTTGGCAGCATATCTCTAAAGCTCTGCCTGGCTGAGGGAGCCATAGAGGAATAAAGATGGTTTCTTTCAGGCTCCATTTGCCTTTTTTAACGAAGGTAACATTATAAGGCAACACTGGGAGTTAGAGCATTGTCCTTGAGACTTGTAGTCAATATTGCTTAGGGCTCGTTCAAGAGCCTCTGTCCATGGTGCCAAAAGAAGCTATCATTCTCCTTTCCAGCAGTCACATCCATACACCCATAATACACCCATCAAAGCAACTATTTATATGTATACATTAACTTTGGTAAATATTTTCTTGCCTACCCTGAAACAAATTATTTCCAATTTTTTTTCTTTCTTTCTTTCTTTTTGAGACAGAGTCTCACTCTGTTGCCTGGGCTAGAGTGCCGTGGCTTCAGCCTAGTTCACAGCAACCTCAAACTCCTGGGCTCAAGTGATCCTACTGCCTCAGCCTCCCGAGTAGCTGGGACTACAGTCATGTGCCACCATGCCTGGATAATTTTTTCTGTATATATATTTTTAGTTGTTCAGATAATTTCTTTCTATTTTTTCAGTAGAGACAGGGTAGCCATCTTGCTTAGGCTGGTCTCGAACTCCTGACCTTGAGCGATCCACCCGCTTTGGCCTCCCAGAGTGCTAGGATTACAGGTGTGAGCCACCGTGCCCAGCCCCAATTTTTTTTCTATCACACTTAGAATGACATCGAAATTCCTTACTTTGTCTTACCAGATCATGCGTGAGCTAGCTTGGGCCCACCTATGAGCTTTGTCTTATTCCATGTTTCCCTTTCACACAAACATCCAACCACACTGGCCTCCTTTCTATGCCTCAAACAAGCCACACTGTGTCCATCTAAGGCTTTAGCATAAGCTTTCTTTTTGCCTACAATATTTCTTATTCTTCTCCAGGAGCTTCAAGTGTTTTCATCTTTCTTTTCATTTAGATCTCAGTTTTTTTTTTTTATTGTTGTTGTTGTTGTTTTGTTTTGTTTTGAGATGGAGTCTCGCTCTTGTCACCTCGGTTGGAGTGCAATGGCATCATCATAGCCCACTGCAACCTCAGACTCCTGGGCTCAAGCAATCCTCTTGCCTCAGCCACCTGAATAGCTGGGACTATACGCATGCACCACTATGCCTGGCTAAATTTTCTAGTTTTGTAGAGACAGGTTCTTACTCTTGCTCAGGCTGGTCTTGTACTCCTGAACTCAAGTGATCCTCCCACCTCGGCCCCCCAGAGTGCTTCCAGAGGATTACAGGTGTGAGCCACCACATCCAGCATAGATCTCAGTTTAAAAGACATTCGAGAGAGAACTTGCTAAGGATCCTATCAAAAATATCTCAGTCTCGTCACCTATCGAACTTTTATCCTGTTTTCTCTTGATAATGGCCAATATTTGTATGTGACAATTTATTATTTATATTAGTTTATTATATGTCTTCTCCACCAGAATATAAGCTTGATAAAAGAAGTGACTTTGTCTCCACTATTCATCTTAAAACTCTACTCATTGTAAATATCAACGAGTTCTTAGCCATTGTGGTAGCCAGCCTCCAAAATGACCCAGTGATCTACTTCTCCTGCTATTCAGGCCATTGTGCAGTCCCCCAGGGCTGACCTCTGTAACCAGTGGGATAGTATGGGCATAACAGTGTATTACCTCCAAGGCTAGGTCACAAGAGAGATTATGGTTGCTGCTTACCTCTCTTTTGGGCTGCTCATTCTGGATAGAGCCAGCGACCTTGTCATGATGACACTCAAGCAGCTCATCGTGAGGCCTCCGTGGGGAGGAACCAAGGGTTTCTCCCAACAACCAGCACCGTGTGACTGAACTGTCTTGGAAATTAATCCTTCTGCCACTGTCAATACTTCGGATGCTATAACCCTGGTTGACATTTTGAGCACAATGTCGTAAAAGACTCTGAGCCAGAACTAGCCAACTAGGCTGCTCCTGAATTACTGACATACGTAAGCTGTGTGAGATAAAGAATATTTATTTTATCTAAGCTGCTAAGTTTGGGGTCACCTTCTATGCAGCAACAGATAGCTAATACATCCATGCTATCATAACTGCTAGGTGTCATTCCTTTTTTTTTTTTTTTT
>CAUYSK010009745.1:0-12187 GCA_963575035.1 Avahi laniger
AGAGCAGAAGAACGGGATCCATTTGTACTCGCCATCAAATTGGTACTAACTGATCAACACTAGGGTGATCACATGGCAGAAATACTCTCTAGCAATTAGGGGGACCACAGTGGGGCAAAGGCAATATATGTAACCCAAACATTTGTATCCCCATAATATGCTGAAATAAAAAAATAAAAATTAAAAAAAAACAACCTTATCTTACTTCTCCTATAAGTAAATTCCAAGCCAAGGAATGACAAGGATAGATGAATTAAATGAGCCATATCAACGTACAGTTTTAAAAGTTTTGAGTCTGTCACAATCTCAGTTATCTATTTTTCCTGAGACAAAAACATTTCTGTTACCAAAAAAATGCTGAAAGAAGATCAGTGACTGAATTGGAGGTGGATAAAGTAAACAGCATAAGAAATTTCTTTAATATTTTTAAATGTTTCAAAGAAGTAATATAAGAACTGTCTGTGTAACTCCAGCACCAGTCACGTTATCATGAACAGGAAGGGTGTTTCAGACCATTTTCTATTTTTGTCATGTCTTCCAGGAAACTCAAAATCAAATCTGAATTTAAATCACAACAATGATATCAACTCTTTTGGTAGCATATTTCTTTTCCTTTTCCTTGATCCTTATTTATCTATGTTTTGTTGTTGAGTAGGCAGTGGCATTTTGGAGAGCAAAAATGCCCACCTCATCTAGTCTGGATACCCTAATCACATTTCATCTGTCTTCTTCCCAGACTTGAGTTTACATGACAAAAGCTACTGGAGATGTGCTGGACACTGGTTACTCTGCATAGTGTAAAAGAAACAAAAAATATATGAAAAAATGTTCAATATCACTAATAATCAGGGAAATGGAAATCAAGACCACAATGAGCTATCATCTCATACCTGTTAGAATGGATACTATTAAAAAGGCCATAAATAACAGATGTGAGTATGCAGAGAAAAGAGAACCTTATACAGTGGTGGTGTAATACAGCAACTATAATAAACAGTATGGAGGTTCCTCAAGAAACTACAAATAGAACTACCATATGACCAGCAACTCCTCTACTGGGCATTTATCCAAAGGAAAGGAAATGGGTTAGTCAAAAATATCTATACTCCCATGTTTATTGCAGCACCATTCACAATAGCCAAGATATGAAATCGAAGTGTCCATCAATGGACCAATGGATAAAGAAATGTGCTACATATGCAGAATGGAATATTATTCAACCATAAAAAGAATGACATCATGTCATTCACAGCAAAATGGATGAGCCTGGAGGACATTTTGTTAAGTGAAGTGAGCCATGCACAGAAAGACAAATATTACATGTTCTTACTTATACATAGGAGCTAAAAAAGTGGATCTGGGGGAGGTAGAGAGTAGAATGGTAGTTACCAGAGGTTGGGAAATGTAGGGGATTGAAGGGGTGAAGAGAGTTTTCTTAATAGGTACAAAAATACAGCTGGACAGGAAGAATAAGTTTTAGTGTCCTATAGCACTATAGGATGACTATAGTTAACAAAAATATATTATATACTTTAAAAGAGCTAGAAGAGAGGATATTGAATGTTCCCAACACAATGAAATGATAATTATTTGAGATGATGGATATGCTAATTGCCCCAATCTGATATAGACTGCATGTATCAAAACATCACTATGTACATCAATATGTACAATTATTGTGTGTCAATTAAAAACTAAATTTAAAAACCACATAGAGGAAAAAAAGAAAGGTATGCTTGCTCTTGTGGGGGTGCTCTCTGCCAACCATGCACATGGCCACTAGTTGTACCCTAAGAGCTTGGGGTTAGTTTCATGTTCGTAACCCAGTATTGTCATTTAGAATATTCTTGTGATGCAGTGATCCAGTAACCTCTGATTTTCTTTACCTTTCTCTCAGTTTCTACTTCAAACTGATCTTTGTAGGCAAACATGTCCTGGATGCTTCTTCAGGAGGCCAAAACAAGGGGGATCTAGATTACTAGATTACTCTTTGTTATGTTGCATAAGGACATATATTGGTAATAATCCCTTAATTGCATGGAGTATAGCTCTGAGCACACATATATGATTAAATACATAAATGCAAATAAATACATGAACACACACACACCCCACAGTGAAGTCCTCCCCCTCCTGTTTACACCTAGCATGTCACACAATAAAGGGGTGACATAGTCCTTGGGAAAGAAAGTCTTGCAATCTAGGTCACGTTGTTAACTTGCTCACTCAGGGCTTGTTTTACCCAATGAGATGCTCCACCAATTTCACATGTTCTGTTTCTATTTTAACATGAATTGAGGCAGAACTAAATCATCTTAAAGCATCTGTCGATAGGCAGTTATCCAGCCACTTGGTTTCATGTTCTTCATAACCCAGTGTTATCATATGGAAGCATTTTGTAATCCATTTATATAACAGCCTCTGAGTTTTCCTTATCTTTCTTCTACTTTCTCCTTCAAATTGATCTTTGCAAGTGAACAGGCCATAGGTGGTAACTGATTTCACTGGGAGGCAAAGCAAAGAGAGGAGCATGACTTTTAAATTACTTTGTGTCATTTACTATAAGGAAAAAACTGATGTCAATAAGAATCCCTTGGATTTATACAAAGTACTTTGAAAACAGCCCAAGGCTAGTTATATGATTGTAGGTGTTACTTTACTTCCATTTGTTTCTTTATCTGTAAAGAAACATAATCAGTCCATTTGGGGTATGACCATTTAACCAATTAAGAATCGACCAAATCATTTTTTTATTAGTCCCTTTCTCTCTATCTTGTTCATTAAGACATCATGAAGGATTTTGTCAGATGCTGTGTTGAAATTTAGGTACACTGTGTTCAGCATTTCCCTGATCTACAAGTATAGTAAAGAACCCAATCAAAAATTTGAAAGAAAGAAAGAGAAGAAGAAAATGAAATTGTTTGGAGTGACCTGTACTCCATAACCCCACACTATCTTCTGCCAACAGTCACCTCACTCCACAAGTGCCCACAAAACTTATGTTTCCATTTGGACAGTTTGTCAGTAATGGACTTCAAATTCACTGGTGAGTATAATAAAACAGCTTTATGCCAGTTTGTCACTTCTCCTCCTGGTGGACAGTTTCTTACAAATCCTGGAGAGGAGTTCACATCTGACAGAGAGAGGAATTTGAAGGAAGTGATCCATGGATGCAAATTCCCATTCATCCCTTACGTGCCTTCAGAGCACCTTATAGTTCTTCCCAAGGCATGTTGTGGCCCTCCAGTGTCATTGGCAGCACTGCTAGGAAGGTCCTGAGGAAACCCTACAGTCACTGAGAAGGCATGTGTCTGGCTCCACACTTTTCATTTTCATTTCAACCAACATTCACAGAGAGCCTACACTATGCCAAGGTCTTGTGGACAGAGTAACTCCCTGCACAGAGTTTACTCTCTAGTATGAAGGACATATGTGTGAGAAAATAATTATAACCCAGTTTTAACTGAATCTAAAGAACTAAAAGCAGAACTACGGTCTCAATTCACTCAATCTTCCTGTATTTATGGCTGCGTCCATTCTAGCTGAGGTTGAGGCTAGGTAGGACCTGGTTTACTGCAGGACAAGACAGGCTGGATGGTACCAAGACATGAAAAGACACTGGGTTAATGGAGCAGGACAGGTACACAGAAGACAGGCCCTTTTATAGGTACTGGGGGACAATTTGGTCTGGAAGGCAGAGGTGCTATATAGCAAAAGCTATAGGTTAAGAAGTTGGATGAACAAGCCTAGGTGGGTACTGAGTCAACAGGTGAGAAATTTAGAGGTGACAATGCTTATATTCCAAGAAAACAAGGATCAGTGTCATGGAGTTACACTAGCAAGTATCAAACCTTAGCCGTCAGGCTGAGGTTTAAGAGAAGTTCTCCATTTAGCAATTGCCCTGCCTGCAATACATTCTGAGCTAGCAAAATTGATAATTAAACCAATATAGTCTGCTTCACTGCACCTGTGAAGGGCTAGTCCCCCTGTCCCAGGGAATATGTAATGACCCTAAAAGTTGGCTCCAATGCCACCATTCCTGAAATCTAAACCCAAGTTCAAGACCATATGAATGTACCCACTGAAAGAGCTTCAAAATTAAATGTGAGGGTCCTCAAATCACTGGAATTATGGATGAGAAGAGAGGAGTAAGGGTTGCATAGATTACTGGTTTTCATTTGGATGGGATGGGCAGGGGACCAGGAGAGGACAAGAAAGAGGAGGATGTATAGCATGAATAAATTTCAAGTTATTTTTTCTCATCTATACACACCCAGTTGAGAATCACTGGTGTAGCTGAATAATTTTATTCAATATCAAAATCTCTATCCAAGGAAATTGGAGTGTTTGTGGTGTTTGGGGAAGAGATTGGAAAGATCAGCTTACCTGGACAAACATTCAGGGGAAGGAAATCCAGTAGCTTTTCAAAAAAGTTAAAAACCCTAACTCTTACATAAAGTGTATAAATACTCTCATTTAATAAGAACGGCCTTATGAGCCAAGTGCTTATTGAGGCTTGAACACCATGACTCAGAATTTTCTTTGAGCTAGAAATTGAGTCCCAATTGGAGGTCCATAGAAACTCTGATGCACCACCAATCACTCTCACCCCTACAGTTTTCTGATATAAGCTCTGGGACTGAAAATGTCTAAGGATATTTTCTGAAAGATTTTAAGGGGACTTATAAACATCACAGAGCTACACTAAACCCAGACCTATTAGAAAGAGAGCTCCAGCATCATTTCCTGTGGTTGGTCTATGACACAAATGTGGCCTCAGAGTGATCTCTCTGGTACTGGTAGTGGGGAAAGAAGAGCATCCAGTACCAGGCCTGAAGGGATCTGTGAGCAGGGCCACGTGCATCTTCTGTATGTGCGTGCGGACCTCCACTAAGAACACTTGGTACTAGCTTGTTACTTTCCTCTGAACTTAGCTAAGAGGTTTATTGTATTATATACAACATTTCTACGTGTTTTATAGTAGCAGGACCTTTGCAGAACATTTAGTTGACCATGTATCCAGAAGCATAAGTTCAACTCCTAAAAAGAAAAAGGAAAAAGTATTCTTGTGTTCTTAAAAAAGTGATATTAAACATTAAGTGGGTTTTGGCAGATGTGGAGATGTGCCACTAAGAACACCCTTCAAGAAAGGACTTGCTGCCAGATAACACGTCAACCTCTTCCAGCTGTGAGCTCATTCAGAGCGCACCCTGGCATTTGAACATGTCATGCTCTTCACAGGGTGGCCCCAGCTAATAGCTGAGTAAAATAGCAGTACAAGTCCCTAGCTTTTTTCATCCAGTGGGACTTAGCAGCACATCTTAGCAGGCCTCCTCCGTGGTGCAGAGACTTTTGTCGGATCTATATTGTGGTCTGACAGCTTCATTTGCCCAGTTCTACTTCCTCCCTTTTCCTTTCACAGAAGTTACCCCACAAACAACTTTTTTTGCTCCTAACTCCATCTGAATGCCCATTTCCTAGAGAATCCAACTTGGCATATGTATCATATTAAGGATTGAGGAAGCTGTTATAGATAAACTAAGACTTCATAAAATTAGCTCAAATTGAAGGCTATAATGCTCAGGGAAAGTGGCCGAATAACACTATTCTAAATGAGACTCTCAAGGGTAGGACTGAACTTGGAGTGGTACACAGGAACTCTGAAAAGGGGAGTGGACTGGGAATCAGCAGGTTTGATCTCTAGTACCTGTCTGGCTACCCAACACCAACATGCACATGAACCATTCGCTTAGACATGGTGAAGGATCTAAACTGCCTGGAAGGCGGAAGATGAAAACAGCAGCAGCAGCAACCCTAAAGGAGACTCAGATCATTTTGTTTTGTGGTTAATAACTGCCTGTGTTGCTGGAGTTGCCTTGATGATCTGACCTAAGCTTATAAATGAACACCTGTATTATCAGACCTCCAGCTTTCACACTGTGAAAGAGGGGACCCAAAGTGAGTTCCTGAAGAATGTATGGACCCCCATGCCCATAGACAACTTCCGTTAATCTCTGAGATTCTGAACACTACTGATAATGATGATGAAGACAATTGAAATTAAAATGTCATTACATTTTCCTTTCTCCAGCAATATTTCATAGTTTGAAAAGTTATTCATTGATTGCAACACTACAGGGATGATGTGACTTTGTAAAAGATAAGCAAGAGAAAGATAACAATGGATTCCAAGTGGTTTCAGGGGGCTGCTAGGATATTTTTGCCTTTCTTGTTTTTCATTTTGATTTCTAGAGAATTAAGATCAAGTATTGTAAACTTGTTCAAAATAGTGGTGACCTCCACTGAGATTAGAGGTCCAATGTGGGGACTGACACTTCTGCATTCCCAGACAAGGGAAGAGAAAGGTAGAATAGAACAAGGGAGGGACAGAGAGAAAAACAGAGAGAGAGAGAGAGGGAGAGAGAGACAGATACAGACACAGAGCATAATGCATGCTCAGGAAGGAGCTCAACTTGAAATTTATACTCACTTCCTTGTCCAATTATGTAGAAAGCAACTGGCTTCAGCTTTAAGTCACTGATATCCTAATCAAAAATATGTATTATGTATAGAAAATAAAATACAATTTGAAAACAAGAAAATATGGTGGAAATATGTAATGGGGTTGTGGGTTATAGGAGATAAACAATTTTTATTGAGTTTTCTCTTTAAATCTATAGTATGAAAAATAATACTAAGAGCAGGGCAAGGCTCACTGCACAGATAGTGGCTGGTATCTACCATGAAATTTCCCCACTATCCTTCGTCCCAGCACTCACATCCTTATTACCCTCTATGATTCAATTCACGCAAATGACTAACAACTCATTACATATGCAACAACCTTATTTTCAAATAATATCACATTCTGAGATTTGAGGGGTTAGGTCTTCAACATATGAATTTTGGGGGACACCATGCAATCCATAACAGGTACTATCATTAGCAACCAGCTATTTTTGTGAAGACTCGAAAGCCCAAACACTGTTCCCACATTTGGTGCAGCCAGCTTCATACAGGTACATCCTTGTCATTGACCTATTGAAACTTGTAATCTTTTCTGTGTACCAGATGGTGTCTCTCAATCACTATGACCCTTCTTTTAATTTCAGAATATTACGGGGGTACAAATGTTTAGGTTATATATACTGCCTTTGCCCCACCTGAGTCAGAGCTACAAGCATGTCCATCCCCCAGACAGTGTGCTCCTCACCCATTAGGTGTCGATATACGCATCCCATCCCCCGACCACCTGCCAATGGGAGGTACACCTGATGAATGTCACTATCATATGTGTACATATGTGTTGATCAATTAGTACCAATTTGATGGCGAGTACATGTGGTGAATTTTTTTCGATCCTTACGATACCTCACTTCAAAGGATGGGCTCAATCTCTATCCAGGATAATATAAGAGGTCCTAGATCACCATTGTTTTTTGTAGTTGAGTAGTATTCCATGGTATACATATACCATATTTTATTAATCCACTCATGTATTGATGGACACTTGGGTTGTTTCCACATCTTTGCAATTGTGAATTGTGCTGCTATAAACATTCAAGTGCAGATGTCTTTTTCATAGAATGTCTTTTTTTCCTTTGGGTGGATGCCCAGTAATGGGATTTCTGGATCAAATGGTAGTTCTACTTGTATCTCTTTGAGGTATCTCCATATTGCTTTCCACAGAGGTTGTACTAGTTTGTAGCCCCACCAGCAATGTATGAGTGTTCCTATCTCTCCACATCCATGCCAACATTTATTGTTGGGGGACTTATTTACTGTTTTGGGACTTTTTGATAAAAGCCATTCTCACTGGAGTTAAGTGACATCTCATTGTGGTTTTTTTTAACAATATAGTTTTCATTTATTAATTTTCTTTCTTAAATTATTATATGTTAATAACAAAATTGATTTTGGGGGATATATAGTTATATGAATCCTAACACATGTATGATTTGCAGAATTACCTTCATAAACAAGATACAGCACTCCAAAAAACTACTTTGGGATACCCCTTTAAAGTTACATGCCCCCCACCACCACCTCAAACCCTGACAACCACTAATCTGTTCTCTAACACTATAATTTTGACAAGCAAGTCTCTTACTGAGCTAAGTACTGTGTCTGAAATGTCTATTTAGAAGTTGTTATGGACTGAATTATGGGCCCCAGAAATTCATATGCTGAAGCCTTAACCCCCAGTACCTCAGAATGTGACTGTATTTGAAGATAGGTACTTTACAGAGGCAATCAAGTTAAAGTGAGGTCATTTGGATGGGCCTTAATCCAATGAGACTGGCATTTTTGTAAGATTAGAACACAGATACATGTGGAGGGAAGACCCTATGAGGACACAGGGAGAAGGTGGCTGTCTACAAGGCAAAGAGAAGAGACCTTAGGAGGAACCAACCCTGCTGACACCTTGATCTTGAATGTCCAGTCTCCAGAACTAGGAGACAATAAATATATGTGGTTTAAGTCTCCAAGTCTTTGGTACTTTGTCATGGCAGCCCTAGCAAACTCATACAGAGGTCCTCAAGGAGGAACAGTCCCAGAGAAGATCAAGAGCTTCCTTAGGATCCCTAGAGAGGCTGGGGCTGGGAAAAGCCTTCAGATCTGCCTCAGAGATAGCAGGCACTTGCATGTAAATGCACCTCTTTAATAGCAAAGGAAACACTGCTGCTGCTTCTGCTGCTGCTTCTGCTGCTACTGCTGCATGCTCTCCTCCTCTACCCTTTCACCTTCACAACTGATTTGTTACAGGCTTTGCCCATGACTTAAATCTCACTAGATCTGTGGATCCCAGTGATGACTGCTGACTCCAGGTACTGGATTTCATAGGGAAGTTGTGAGTGAGCAAACCTGCGTGACCCAATACATGCTATATCAGAATGGGCACCAGATCTAGCTAGGAGCCTTCCCCAAGTAGCAAGAAGAACTGCAATCCAAGCATAAGGGCAACTAAATTAGCATCCCAGAGTTAGTAGTTCCTTTAGTTTAAACCAGTAGTTTTAAGCTCATGATATATTACAAGCCCCATCCCTACCACAAGCATGCAAGCTGGCTCCTGGGTTCCTGAGTCATTGAATGTCAAGTGCGGTGAGATGCTGAGGTGGTGCTGCTAAAGTTAGAATGCTCAAAGTTGCCAATTAATTCTGGGCAAAAAGATATTTACATCAACCTCAACTTTGGGCCCAGCCTGATGTTCTCAAGATTCTGCCAGTCTGGGGCCTCCTCAGAAGCAATTGCTTCTGGCCTGGAAACAAAGCAGTCACAGAAAAGTTACCAGCCTATTTGGTGGACAGCAACTGCCTATATTTATCCTGTATCTTTCCCACACCCTTCTCTCCCTGTATTAGTTATCAAATTACCACAAATTTAGCAGCTGCAAACAACACACGTGTATTTTCTCAGTTTCCGTGGGTCGGGGTCCTGGTACAGCTTAGCTGGGTCCTTTGCTCAGGATCTTACAAGGCTGCACTGGTGACTTCTGTCAGGCTTCATTCTCACCTGGAGCTTAGAGTCCTCTTCCAAGCTGTGCAATTGCTGGAAGAATTCATTTCCTTTTGCTGTATGACAGAGGGGCCTGGCTTTTGCTGGCTTTTAATTGTAGGCTTCCCTCAAGTCCTAGAGGCTGAGGCAGCTTACGACATGGCTGTTTGCTTCTTCAAGGGCAGTGGGTCTCTCCAGTCTGCCAGGAAGGTGAATTAAATGATGTAACATAACCATGGGAGTGATATCCCATCACCTTTGCCACATTCTATTGTTTAGAAGCAAGTCTCAGGTACTTCCCACACTCTAGAAGAAGGGATTATACAAAAGCATAACTCATTGGAGGTCACCTTTGGGTATGTCCACCACCCTAATCCCTTCTCCCACTGGCTCACCTTCTAGAGGGTTGCAAGTATTGCAGCTGCTGACAGCTTCTGCTCATAATACCACCAACCAAACTTGGGGAGGGACTCACTTGTTATTGTGTTCTCCTTGTGTAGCTGTCATGCCAGCTGCACTTCTTTGTGGTTATCATCATCTTGCCAAGTAAGTCACACATGGCTTGTCACCTGTTTGTGCACCAACGCTCAGGACCAATCCCACAATATCACATGTGAGATTCCTGGACCAGCAACATCAGCATTCCATGGGAGCTTGTTAGACATGCAAATTCTCTGGCTGTACCCCAGACCAGCTGAGTCAAAAACTCCAGGGTAGAACTCAGTAGTCTGTGTTTTAGCAAGCCCTCCAGGTCATACTGATACATGCTCCAGGTTGAGTACCAATGAGTTCAGATATAGGCTGTATGGATAAAGGAGAACTCAAATAGCCAAAGAGTACATGGGAAGAGAAAATAGTTTCCCCAGTGTATTAGTTTGCTTGGGCTGCCACAACAAGGTACCACAAACCAGGGACCTTAAGCAACATATGTTTATTTTCTCACAGTTCTGGAGGCTGGAAGTCAGAGATCAAGGTATGGCAGGGTTGGTCTCTCCTGAGGCCTCTCTCCTTGGCTTGTAGATGGCATCCTCTCCCTGTGTCTTCATATGGTCTTCCCTCTGTGTCTGTTTGTGTCCTAATCTCCTCTTCTTATAAGCACATCAGTCAGATTGGATTAGGGCCCACTCTAATGACCTCATTTTATCTTAATTACCCCTTTAAAGACCCTATCTCTAAATACAGTCACATTCTAAGGTACTGGTGGTTAGGACTTCAACATATAAATGGGGGGGAACACAATTGAGCCCATAACATCCTGTTCTTCCCATGTTATCACAGAGAGATGTGTTGGGACCAGGGTGCCACTGGGCCCAGAAAGTGGTTCTACATTGCAGTAGAGGGATGCCTCCATGCTCTGGATCTCTCTTTTTGTCCTGCTAGGGGAGGAACTTCTGGTCCTATTAGAAGCTTATCTTGGACATAATACATCCTATGGAAGAATGGAAGGGCTGGTTCCAACTAACTGGTTATCCAGCATCCCCCAGAGTGAATTCCCAGGATCATATTTAGATAATACTGCCCATAGCACTGGCTCTAGTTTGAATGTGTGCAAAGTTCATGTATTGGAAATTTAATCCCCATTGCAAAAGTGTTGGCAAGTGAGACCTTTAAGAGGTGATTAGATCATGAGGGCAGAGCCTTCAAGAATGGATTAATATTGTTATTATGGGAGTAGTAGTTTATTATAAAAGAGAATCTCTCTTTCTTTCCCTGCCTTTCTCTCTCTCTCTCTCTCTCTCTCTCTCTCTCATGTTCTGTCATGTGTGCTTTCTTGCCCTTCCACCTACTGCCACAGGATGATGCAGCAAGAACACCCTCACCAGATTTGGGCCTCTCGACCTTGGACTTCCCAGCCTCCAGAACTGAGACAAGTAAATCTCTATTCTTTATAAATTACCCAGTTTCAGGTATTCTGTTATAGCAGCAAAAACAGACTAAGACAACATTACATTAGTAGGCTTCCCGTGGCCTCCCTGGTTTAGGAGACAAATAAAGTCACACTGACAGTAATAATTCAAATTTCACTGACATGTTTCCTGCAAAGTCCACCTCAAGCATTTTTAGGTGTCTCGTCTATGATCAGAAACAATTTGCTCATTCTGGAATGACTGCTGCGCCCATGGACTATGCTGTTGCTCCATGCTACACTGCTCCAATAAGCACTCCACTCCACTGCTCTGCTAGCCACAAAAGCCCAGCCCTGTCTGTCACTCTTCTTCTGCCAGAGCCCATGCTACTGCTGCTATTAGACAAAGCATATGCAATATCCATGGGGGATTGATTCCAGGACCCCCCTCAGATACCAAAATCTGAGGATGTCCAAGTCCCTGATACAAAATGCTGTCGTATTTGCATATAACCTACACACATCCTCCTGTATACTTTAAATCATCTCTAGATTACTTATAATACCTAATACAGTGTGAGTGCTATGTAAAGAATTGTTATACTGTATCGTTTAAGAAATAATGACAATGAAAAATGCATATGTTCACTACAGAGGCAATCATTCTTTTTTCCGAATTTTTTTTTTTTTTTTTTGAGACAGAGTCTCGCTGTGTTGCCTGGGCTAGAGTGCCGTGGCATCATCCTAGCTCACAGCAACCTCAAACTCCCGGGCTCAAGCAATCCTTCTGCCTCAGCCTCCCAAGTAGCTGGGACTACAGACATGTGCCACCATGCCCGGCTAATT
>CAUYSK010009746.1:0-43149 GCA_963575035.1 Avahi laniger
GTCCCAGCTACTTGGGAGGCTGAGACAGTAGGATTGCCTGAGCCCAGGAGTTTGAGGTTGCTGTGAGCTAGGCTGACGCCACGGCACTCGCCCCAGGCAAGAGAGTGAAACTCTGTCTCAAAAAAAAAAAAAAAAAAAAAAAAAAACCACAGGCTCTGCCACTCTGGAGCTGTGTAGCCTTGAGCGAGTTCCTCAACCTCTCTAGGCCTTCCCCTCCTCATTTAGAAAATGGGGATAATGACAGTACCTTCCTCACCGTCTTGTGAGGGTGAAATGAGTTAATATGTGTATGTGAAGTGCTTCCTGGAACAAGTGAGACACTGACACAAGCAGCTAGTACTGAGCCCCCAAGTAGCCTGGCTCTCCCCCTCTTCCTCATAGGTGCCTTGCGTACTGGGAACACCCGCCTCGTGACAAAAGAATGTTCAATATCATTCCTGCCTAACAACACTTCTACAGCACTTAACAGTTTATGACACACATAGTTATCCATTATTGTAATAACCACCAGTCCCTAAGGGCCTAAGAAGCACTGGGCGCAGCCAGGCAGTAAATGGGCTTCATCTCTAATCCTAGAGCGCGAGAGCCAGGACCGTATAAGATCCATGCTCCGTCACTCCCTGGCACAGTGCTGGCTGAATGAATAAATGGAGGAAGGACCAATCCAATGAACCCTGATAGGTGGATCTTATGGCCATTTTACAGATGAGAAAACCGAGGCTCTAGGAAGGGCAGACTTTCCTAAGGGACCCAGCAATGCCCAGATTTGAATCCATGCCTACCCTTGATTCTAAATCTAGCCTCTTTCCACTATGCCCATGCAGTTTTTAACGTACTCTCCCTGTTGTCCTGCTGGGAAGGGAACACACTTACCAACTACATCACCTTAGGCCATTTGCTGACATTTTCTGTGCCTCAGTTTCCTTCTCTGCAAATTGGGACAGACAACAATACCTTCCCCAAAAGGACTGCTGTGTGAGGATTAAATGAGGCAATACATTTAAAGAGCTTGGAAAACCATGCTCAAGAAATGTGAGCAAACAGGCAGTGCTACAGCAGGCACTCAAGAAATGCAGGTTAATGTCAAACAGCCCCATTACACTCAAAGAGGTTAAGTACCAGGTCCAAGGTGGAGTTGCGTCTGGAAGCCACAATGCTAACTCCCAGGCTTGGGCCCCTTTATTTGGTTTGTCACAACTCGGTGTGACTCTTTCCTATGCAAATTTGACACCCTTAGCTGAGAGCAAGCTACCAAATGGACGGGGAGTTGATGTTGCTGAATTAAAATGAAAACCAAACAGGTACATTTGAACTTGCACACAAAGGTATACATCCAAGGACACTATTGTTTTTTTTTTTTTTTCAGAAGGCAGAGACTGGAAGCAGCCCAAATGTCCATCACGGGTAAAATGGGATTTTTAGGCCAATAAAGAGCAGAAATATTGTACTAAGAAACCTGGAGCCTGTCTGCTTGCTTCCCTGGGATGCGGATTTAGCCATACTAACCTTCAGTTTGGTTTAATACCAGCAGAGCCTGGTATTTGTAAGCATTTCCTGAGAAAGAAGTGCATGCTGCTAATATAGTTTTGCAATAGACTAGCCAGTTGTTTACCAATCATTTCCCCTTTGTCCTAGGCCCACAGCTGGACTACATTTCCCAGCCTCCTTTGCGGCTAGGAGTGTTCGTGTGACTGAGTTTGAGCCAATGGGATGTGAGTAAAAAGGAGGCAAACTGCTCCAGGTGTGGCCCATAAGAACCACCACACGATCCTCACATGCTCTCTTCCTGTAGGTAGGGACTCAGTTGAGGGTTGCAGGCCCTCGGGGGTAAATAAGCCACAGGATGGAAGAATCCTGGGTCCCTGAGTAACCACGTGGAAGGCCTGCTTCACACCCCGATTGAACTGTTCCATGGGAAAGATAGAAACTTCTGTTGGACTAAAACAGGGGTGGGAAACCTTTCAGGTTGGAAGGCTGCATTAATTTAGCTATAAGCAAATAAGGCCACATTCCAGAAACTTCAATTCCATATACTTAAAAATGCACATTATTTTGTAAAAATCTAACTAGTATGTACTTAATAATTTAAAAAATGAAAACTATTTGTTAAAGTTAACTAATCTTTTAATGACTTTGTTGTGTCTGCTTTTTGTTGGGAAGTATTTGAATATTTGGCTGCAGCACAGAGGCCCACAGATGGGTATCAGTCATTTGTGACCTTAAAGGTGTTTCAATTTGGGTTAGGTAGGAGAATGTAGATTCGCAGCAAGAAGTGGTTGAAAAGTAAGAAAGCATTTTTGGGGCATGTTACCGAAGACATGGGTATTCTATTGCATTTTTCCATATTTCAATTGGATCTTTCTTAGCATCAAACAAAGACTTTAAAATGTGATCTACTGAGAGCTCAATCAATTCCATCTGTAGTTCTTTAGGTGTCTTGGTGATATCAACTAGGTGAGGCTGAAATGCTAATTTGAGTGTGACGTCATGATTCTCAAAGTCAGTGAACCTTTCATTGTCTTCTCCAATTAATAGGTTTATAACGCCTGCGTATTCTTCAAGTGATTCACATATATCATCCTGCTCATCAATGACCTTTGCCAACTAGGGAAAATGTTCATCTGAAGTTTCCTTATGAAAGAGAAGTGTTTTGAAAAATGATAGTTTTTTTTTAAATGCTTGGATTTTTTGCCACATATCATATACAGACTTAGTTTTACCTTGCAGAGAATATTCAAGTCATTTTGAGTTGACGTGACATCACACAGAAATGTTGCATTCCTATAGAAATCTTCTTTCAATAATTCACATTGCTGATTCTGGTCTCCATAAGATTTAACTATCTCTTCTCCCAGAGATAAAATTTTGGCTAACACCTGCCCCTGCGACAGCCAATGCACTTTAGAATGATACAGCAAATCCACACTGAACTCCTCATAGTTCAACTTTAGCATGTTACAAAACTGACAATGTTATGTTGCATTTGTATGAATATAATTAGCAATACTTACAACTTTTTACAAAGTGTCACTTAACATAAAACTTTAGCACAGAGATTTGCTGGTGCAAGAAACAATGAAAAGAAATGAGAGCATCTGGATCTGCTGATACTTTTTTAATTCTGCCCGATAAACCCTTCATGTTTTCCTGTCATGGAAGGTGCACTGTCTGTACATACAGTCACTAAATTTACCAAATTCACTCCAACTTCACAAGATTTATCTTGTTGAAAATGTCTATGCCCTGTGTTCTGTTTATAAGAGTGCCCAAAGTGAGTAATTCTTCACAGCAAAGAAAATCTTCTATTATGACCCGAATGAAGTATGAAACCTGCGCTGAGTCAGTAGTATCAGTTGATTCATCCAAAGCGATTAAATAATATATATTTTCCTTTTGAAGTATTACATGAAGTTGTTCTGTTAAGTTGAAGCCTACTTCATGCTGCCAATCAGTTATGGCTCTCCTGGAAAGAGGCAGTTGTTTGTATTTTGCAACGTTATCAGGATGTAAGCATCCTACAACTTCAACAATGCATTTGTTCACAATTCTACATCACTGAGTGGCTTCCTTTTTTCCTGAGTATATAAACTACTTTATAAGTTGCTTTAGTGGCATTATTTCCAGATCTTATTGCTGTTTGAGAGAATTCTCTTAGCTTTTGCTTTTCATCTTTTAATTTCTGCAAAACAACCTTTCACACCTCTCCCTCTAATTTAAAATGGTTGTGGTCCTTATATAATGCTGAGGAATACTGAAATTTCTTTCATGTTGATATTGCAGTATCACAAAGCAAGCAAATCATCTTATCTTTAGCAGAAACAAGATAATATTGCAATTCCCAATCCTCATTAAAAAATCTGTTTTCTTCCTTCAGCGTTCTCTTGGTCTTCTTTGACATGATGGGCTCTTAAGCAGGCAGAATTAAAAAATACTGTTGAGCTCTGCAACTATTCAAATTCCACTTCAAACAGAAACACAGTGCACTGCTGTCAAAAGCTGGTAACAGACTGGTGTACTCAGCCCCCATAAACCCTCACCAACCAGCCTTGTGTGGTAGCAGCAGCCAGGCAGGCGGGGGAAGTCAAAACTAAATCATGAGCATAGCAGCCATGAATTTAGCCCTTATGGCTTACTAACGTTCCTATTCTGCTGGTCAATCTGGAAGGATTATTTCATTGAAACTTATTTTATTCTTTGGTATTTTAAGTATGTTCATTTTAAAAAATATATAAATATAAAAGATGAACAAAAAGGTATTAATAAAAATAAAAGGATTTGTTCTGTAAAATTTGGATTCAGTCAAAAGGCCACACTTAAGGACTTCTTCAAATCTTACATTTCTCGTAAGACTTGCAATTTCACTTTCCGATCTTCACTGAATTTACAGTTAATTATGTCATTTATTGAATCTGCAGTTCCTGCCCAATCCTTCAAAGAAAGGATATTGATAAAATGGGATGGGTGAGGGTAGACACCATATTTTACCCTAGACTGGTGAGTTCTCAAATGGGGACAATTTTTGCCCCCCAGGGGTCATTTGTCAATGTCTGGAGACATTTCTGGTTGTCACATAGAAATGTGTAGGTCGGGGAGATGCTGTTGCTATTGGCATCTAGTGAATAGGGGGCCAGGGGTGCTGTTAAACATCCTCCCCTGCACAGGACAGAAAGAACCATCCAGTCAATGTCAACAGTGCCAAAGCTAAGAACCTCTGGTCTAGGGGGATATTGAGTGGGGAGAAATTTATAAATGGCCAGTTCACTGGCAAATATTTTGATGTTATGACAACTTTTAATTCCCAGGCAACCACATAACTACAGCAATTCCAACAGCACACGTTCAGATAGCGAAGAACCCCCGTGTTGCTGCACTGAGTCCCTGTATTCATGGGAACACTGGTTCTCATCATTGTTTCCTTAGTCACCTTGGCTGCCAGGATGCTCAGGGCCAAATCCACAGTCAGTCTCCCAGCTTGCATTTCAGGTATTGACCCATCCCAGCATTACACTAACGATTCCATTCTCCCTTATTGTTCCTTTGTCCTAATCATTTCAATCTCATCATACTGATTTATTTATCTCATTTTTTGAGACAGGGTCTCACTCTGTCACCCAGACTACCGTGCAGTGGCATCATCATAGCTCTCTGCAACCTCAAACTCCTGGGCTCAAGCCTCTCAAGTAATCTGGGACTACAGGTGCACACCACATCTGGCTGAATTTTTTTTAAATTTGGGGTCTTACTATTGCCCAGGCTGGTCTCAAACTCCTGTGCCCTAGCAATCCTTCTGCCTCAGCCTCCCAAAGTGCTAGGATTATAGACATAAGCCGCCATGTCCGGTCCCTGGTTTATTTTTGTACGCTGCCTTGAGTCCTTGAGGGAAGAAAGCAGGGATAAATAAGCAACCACCAAACACGCAGCTCAAACTCCATAGCAAGGGCAGAAAAACATATTGCCCCCTGGAATCACAAACACCCATTGCTCCCTTTTCCTCCTCCCCAATAAAGGTGGTGTGGAGTTGTTTTCTATCCCTCTTACTGAGACAGTATGTGCCTAGTTACAGAATAAGACCATAAGGCCTTGGCAGCAATCCAATTTTTCTTATGCAAATGTTCAAAAGGAAGATTTTACAGGGATCCACACCAAGATGGTTTCATCCCCTTGAAAGGCTGCAGTGATCCCATGTATGTCTGAACCACAGTCCTTGGTCTTGAGGACTGCTCTGTGAAGGGTTGAGCTCTGGCCAATGAATACAGGAAGGCTCCTACTCCTTCCTGTCTCCCCTCCCACCACAGGTTGTCCAAGTTCTACCAGACCTTCAAGGCCCAACTCAAGGCACCCCTCCTCCAGGAAGCCTTCCCTGAATTCCTCATGGCTCTCCTTTCTATGAATTTCTGCTGTTCCTGGAGGAGTTAATCACACCTTCTGTTGAATCACTTGTTTTGGGCAGGCTTGTTATCTCCTTTCCTTTAGAGGCTCCCACTGTACCAAACATCGAAATGCTCCTGCAACCCACATTATGTAAAATTATTTTATCAGTCATGGCAAACTGCTGTTGACCAGTCCACATTACATTACGTTTTGTAGTTGTTTGAACACTTGCTTTGACATTACCGTTTTCTCTTAGAACCAATCACTTTTTCAGGTTGCAAACATCTTTTCAGGGCTAGAACCTTAATAGTTATGAGACCTAGGCCCTGTCCCCACAAAATCTAATGGATGAAATTATCCCGTTCATCTCTCCAATTAGATATGAAGCTTCTTCAAGACAAGGGGAGTGTCTTATGCTCTCTGAATCCTCATGTACCTAGCATAGAACAAAGTAAGTGCTCACAAAACAGTCATTCCGCTAGTATCTATCTAGCACCTACTATGTGCTGTTCTAGGTCCTGGAGATACATCCATGAACTAGGCAGACAAGGCTGTCGCTCTCATGAAGCTGACATTCCAGTGGAAAACACAGATAGAAAGATAATTACATGTTATATCAGGTGACTAGAAGTGCTATGAGGAAAAACGAAGTGAGAAAAGGTAGGAAGAGAGTGTTGGGTGCTATTGTAGACAGGATGGTCAGGGAAGGCCCCTCCAAATTGATAAGAAGGAACAGAGTCGTGATGTGCTGAGAGAGGGACTGTGCAAACACCAGGCAAGAGCATTCCAGACAGATGGGACTGCATGTGCAAAGGCCCTGGCGCAGAAGGTGCTTGGCCCCTCTAGCACACCCGGGAGGCCAGTGGCCAGCAAAGAACAAACAAGTGAGGAGGGGCCTTGTGGGCCAAGTGCAGGACTTTGGGTTTTACTTTGAGTGAGCTGGAAGGAGAGCAGGGACATGAACTGATTTAACACCTTAAAAGGTGCCTCTGGCCACTACCTGGAAAACAAGACACAGAAGGAAAGGGTGGAGGTACAGAGACCAATCAGGAGGCTACTGCAGCCTCCAGGGCTTGCAGACTGACTGCCTGACCACAGAACCGTCAGAACCAGGAGGCCTGTGCTACCCTACTGGAAAACCCAAGCCTGGTCAGCTGCTCACTCCAGACCTCTCAGAAATGCCGACAGAGAGGGGTCTGAATCACCGTCTTCACGTTCTGCGGGACTGGCAAGCTGCCCAGACCAAATCAATATAGAATACACAAGCATTTAATCTGCACTTGTTTAAGCAATGGCTGGGCCTCCAAGAAACAGCATTATCTTGAAAGCTTGTCAAAGGTTTTCAGCCAAAAAATATCCCACAGACTTCTCCAGACGGGAAGGCCAGGTCGCCCCACTTCTCAACACACGCGGGTTAGGGCAGGAACGGCCTCAGCCCAGACAAGCTGTGGTTTGAGGAAGGAGAGAGACCCCTTCCCGAACCTTGATGAAAAATACCTCCTCTGGCCAAGATGCTGCTACAGAGAGATATGTAAAATAGGCTACTTCCGCTCTAAGAAAAATAGAGAAAATAAAAACATGTATTAGCCGTTGCTTGTATTTTGCATAAACAAACTCTGGAAGGATACACAAGAAATGGACTGTAAAAGGTCACCTGTGGAGCTCGGGGACAGGCAGAAGGGGATGCAAGCCCACTGCACAGGGCTGCCACGAGGGGCGAATAAGTTAATGTGTGTAAATACTTTTAAAGGTCTGAGATATAGGAAGCCACCAAAAATGTTAGCTGTCATTACCGATGAAAAGCAAAGAGAGTCCCCAGCAAGGTGATCAGCAGGGTGGGACAATGGAGGACCTCTGGCGTGCAGTGGCCCCCTCACACGCACATGTCCCAGGGCATCCACTGAATTGATCCGGCGTCACTGACTTACCTTGGAAAGTGAACAGGATTGCTGTGAGTGAGGACGCCAGAGGTGAGCCAGGCTGCCTGGGGCAAACCAGGACACTGGTCCTTAGTCATCTTCCGTCTCAGCCCAGTCTCAGCTGGGTTCTTAGAACTCAACGAAGGAGATGGGTGGCCCGAGGCCTTAAGGGATGGTTGAAGGGCCAGGTCTTGGGAGGGGCAGCTCCAGGCACCAGGTGAGCCAAGTATAGGGCAGCCCCTTCACACCTCTGCCATGCACCCGGGAGGGACAGTCCCCCAAGATGCCAGGTGGGCACAAACAGCTGCCCGCTCCAGGAACGCATGACGTCGGTTGATTTTTCACACCATTAAGCACCCTTCTGATGAACAGGAAGAAACCTAATTGAGATACAACTTCCTAATCAGAGTTCACTGAGTCAACCAGGTCCCTCTCCTCGTGCTTCAGGGAAAATAACAGAACTCTACAGAGGAGTGACCGTCACGAGCCGTCAGCACCATCCAGAGTATTCATCCGAACTCTAGGAATGCATTTCTGCAATGTGTCCCTGAGATGCCACCAGAAACCTCATCCTTATAGCTACCTATTCAAAGGAAAAATAAGTCCAATTTATTGACACATTCCAGCCATCTCTCTTGAGCAATGAATGACTAATCCAGAGGCGCGGGACCTCTCACCACTGATGGCTCTCATTTTTGTAAAATTGAGGTGAAATTTGCATAGCACAAAATTAACTATCTTAAAGGGCACAATTCAGCGGCATTTACTACATCCACATAGTTGTGCAAACACCACCTCCATCTAGTTCCAAAACATTGTCACCGCCCCCAAAGGAGACCCTGCACCCATTAAGCCAGTGGTCCCCAACCTTTTTGGCACCAGGGATCATTTTCATGGAAGACAATTTTCCCACGGATGGGGGAGAGGGGATGATTTCGGGATGATTCAAGGACATTTATTGTGTACTTTATTTCCATTATTGTTACATTGTAATACACAGTAAAATAATTATACAGCTCACCATAGGGTGGGGACCCCTGCATTAAGCAATCACTCCCCACTTCCCTTCCCATTTGTGGACAAGGTTTTGTTTGGGTACCTGTTTTCAGTTCTCTTGGGTATAAACCTAGCAGTGGAGTTGCTAGGTAACTCTAATTTAAAATCAAAAAAAACCAGCTATAACAAGAAAGATGTGCCTCCCCGCACTCCTGTCCATCCCAAACCCTTTTCTCTTGCAGACGAGGGAACCTATCAGGCCTGAGCATCACTGTGGGGTCCTCGGTGGCCCAGCTGGAGGGTTGGTGGGAACAGCTCACGCCAACCTTTGAGTAGTCACCATCTTGGTCCACAACCAAATTCAACTCACAACCGACAACAAATGAGGAATACAGTCAGGCGAGGGTTTCTTCTCTCCCATCCCAGAATGCCATGTCGTGGGCGTTTGAGATTTTTAGATTTCATTCCTGCCCTGGAAATCTAGAAGCCAGATACAAAATGTTACAATTCCACAGCGAAGAAAAATAGCTCTGGAAGCTCTCGGTTACGAGAACTAAGTGATAGAACTGGTACAAATACTAGAATAGGCATTTTTTATTCTCATTTTTGGGGGAAAGGAGGACTGGGAGGTTGCCTTTTTTTTTCCTTTGAAAATATTTTTAATTAAATTATATAGATAAATACACGTGGCACAAAATTCAAAAAGTGCAAAAGTACACGGTAAAACATTAAGTCACCTCCCATCCATGCCCCCCAGTCACCCCGTTACCCTCCCAGGAGGTAACGAAGTGGGCCAGTCTCACAGGGGTCCGCAGGGGCTGCTGCCTGCATCTGCAAACACACATCTGTGTTTTCCTTCCGTCCACACCCAGCAGAGCTCACCCCCACCTTGCCTTACGCATGAGCGGCACATCTTATGGTCCCGTATTACTTTAAATGGGCCTGCCTCCGTTTTGTAACAGCTGCAAAATATCTCTTTGCATGGATATATCATAATTTACTTCTTAATCCGTTTAGGCTGTCCTCACATCTCTCTCTCTCTTTTGAACAATAACTGCAGTCACTATTAAGACATTTTGCATGTATCTACATGATCACTATCCCAGCGTGGAATTGCTGGGTTCAGGGCATGGACATTGTAATTCTGATAGATACTGCCCATCAGTACACTTTAGCATTAAGGGAAGGAGTATACAGGGAAACGAGAACACTTTCTATATATAAAATACGTCCCAGGCTTTGAAACTCAGAACAACCTAAGAAACCCATTTTTAAAATGGGGAAACTGAGGCTCAGAAAGGGGAGTGAATGACCCAGCCGTGTACCTGCTGCCCAGCCAGGCCGAATCTAAATCCCACTCCACTGAGGCACGGCCATCGCTGGCTCGCTGCCTCCCAGGCCCTGGACTCCAGGTGCCCCGAATCGGTTGATTTATGGTTCTGCTTTGATGCCCATATTAATCACCATAACTTTTAATTGAACTAAAACAAGCATCATATGTTGCTAATTACACAATGCAGATGAAAAACTCTTCCTGATGAACTTAACCACTTAATCTAATCAGCGTGGCGAGTTGCGTTTTAATTACAAGCCAGTGCATACAAGGAAGGCATCTGTGCGCTAAGCAGCTCAGGGCCTGGAGGTTCCAGCTTGTGATCCGCCAAGATCTCAGCCAGCGGCCACAGAGGCCCGCTGCTCGGCGCAGCAGGTGCGCAGATGATGGACGAGGTGTTCTATGCCTCCAGCCAGCTCGCCGCCTGGGTGCCACCTGGCCTGGCCCCTTCTGTCCAGACATCTGTGGAGCCTGTGTTGGGAAGGAGGATCTCTGAGCCTCTGGGCCTGCACCTCCCAGGCCAGCTCGACAGGGAATAACTGACTCCTTTTCTCAGGAGCTAATCAAAGGCCTGTTCTCGGTGACCTTTCCTGAACATCCTTTAACGTCCTGTCAATTTGCCCACATACAGAGCAAAGAGAATCAGGCCGTGATAATGGGGTAATTCCAAGGGTGATGCGAGACCGAAAAGGCATCTCAGCTCTTATTTTCTCCGCAAAGACACAAAGGCAGCCTCCAAGGCTGAGGGTTAGAGAAAGGAGCTCAGGGGAGGGTGGCGGGGGAGGTGTTAGGAAATGAAGTTTTGTGCCCTCTACTCAAAATTCATACGTCGAAGCCCCAACTCCTAATGTGACTGTATTTGGAGACAGGGCCTTAATGGGGCCACAAAGGTGGAGCCCTGATCCAACCGGACTGTGTTCTTAGAAGAGACACGAGAGAACCTGCCCCCAACTCAAACCCCCCCACCCACCGCCACCTGCCATGTGGGGACACAGCAAGAAGGCTGCCATCTGCAAGCCAGGAAGAGAGTCCTCACCAGACACCGGCCATGCTGGCACCCTGATCTTGGACTTCTGGCCTCCACAACTGTGAGAAAATAAATTCCTATTGTTTAAGCCACCCAGGGTGTGGCATTTAGTTATGGCGGCTGGAGCTAACTAATACAGTAGACAGAGGGAATCAGGCTTGCAGGGATACCCATGTCCAGAGATCTTAACAAGAGGTAGATAAAGATGACTATGGTGAACAGAGCAATGGTCCCCAAAGACATCCATGTCCTTAATCCCTGGAACGTGTAACCCTACCTGGCGAAAGAGACTTTGCAGCTGTGATTAAGCTTAGGCTCTTGAGATGGTGAAATTATCCTGCATTTTTCCAGATGGCCCCCATGTGATTACCATGGTCCTTACAAGAAAGAGGCAGAAATCAGAGTCAGAGAAAAAGTAAGGACAGAAGCAGAGGTCAGGAAAAAAGAGAACATGCTATGTATGCTGCTGGCTTTGAAGACGAAGGAAGGGGCTGTGAGCCCAGGAGTGAAGGTGTCCACTAGAAGGTGGGAAAAGCAAGGAATCGTGTTCTCCCTAGAGCATCCTGAAGGAGTGCAGCACGCTGACACCTTGATTTCAGCCCAGTGAGACTCATGTTGGACTTCTGGCCTCCAGAACAATAAGATAATAAATTCGTGTCATTTTAAGCCACTCTGTTTGTGTTAACTAGTTGCAGTACCAATAGGAAACTAACGTAGTGGCAAACATCTCCTCCTATCCACAGATGTCCTCGCAGGAGAGAGAATTCACCCTCCAGGATGGTTTGAAGAGAGAGGTTTCAGTGCAGGGTTTCCTTACAGAAGTGCAGGAGGGGCGCAGGCACGGCGGGACGGCAAGGCACTGAGAGGCTGCCAACAGTGGGGAGCTGCCACTTCCCAGCCTCGAGGGACAAGGAGAGGAAGGCGTCACGGTGAGGCTTCCTCATTGGAACAGAAGTCACAGCAGGAGACGAAGCCCCCAGCAGCAGTGTAGTGACCAAGCAGGGAGGTACAGGGAAAAAATGCCACCCCCTCTCTTTCCAACCCTCTGATCTCCAGCCTGGGTCCCTCATTGGCCAAATCCATCTGGAGGTTGAAGGGCAAGGAAGTCCAGATGACGCAGCTCTTGGGGGGTGAGCTTTCCCAGCACAGAAAAGGGCAGGGGAGGGTGGAGAAGGAATCCGGGGGGAAGGGCAACTAAGAAATATCCAGCATGTCCTCTTTTCAGCACCAGCCTGACTCCTGGAATGTGCACCTGCTGTTTGGGCCTGACCAGCAGCCATTCCCCCTTCCCCTGGTAACCCCATCCCGATTTTGCTTTGGAGGACTCCCTTCCCCTCTCTGTCCAGACAGAGGGATCCCACTCCCTCCTTGCTCCAGGAGAAGGCACATGACCCAGGCCTGGCCAATCAGAATTAGGATTTTTGCTGGAACCAACAGGAAAGAGATATCTCTTCTTGCTGTGTCTGCTCAACTGGTAGGATATGAGCCCTATCTAATGGTTATCTTTGAGAAGAGCCTGCCCTAGGACCAGAACCACCAGAGAAGAAACTAGTACAGAGAGACAGAGAGGGAGACTAGTCCTAATAACATCAATGGAGGCCCTGGAAGCCATATCTGAGGCCTAGAAGGACTTTCTAGTTACATAAATCAAAACATGTTTTCTTTCAGTGATGCCAGTTGACTTGGGTTTCTGTCACAACAGAAAGAGTCCTAACACACCTCTCCCTGAAGCTAACCCTGATGGCCCCCCATTCGTACCTTCACAGTGGCACTCCTGGCACTGTACTGGAATTGTTCACCGGCCTATCCCCCTAGGAGATTGAGAGCTCATTGATGGAAGGGGTGTTGCTTTCTCTCTGTCCCCAGCACGAAGCGCGATGGCACATAGTGAGCACCAATAAATAGTTGTCACATGACTAAATCCGTTCATTTGGATGGATTAACAAATGAATGAGTTATCCTAAAGACAGATTCAGCAGCAACCCAGCCTCTGACATTTTCGGAAAGTAGATTCTAACCTGGCACTCGCCACCAAGAACCTGTCTCCGTGCCAGGAATACAGGTATAGAGGTGAATAAGGTAGTTGTGACCTGTTCACATGAAGATCACGTTCTAGTCTAAAGCAAGAAGAGTTAGATTACGTACAAGCAAACCATCTATTCACACAACAAAGGGAGATTCATTCAGATGGTCAGACAGAGTGGTCCTTTATAGAGAGTGTCCAGGCTGGAGAGGGCATCATTGGACAAGAAATTACAGAGTGACCAGTAAGAAGCCATTTACTAAAAATAAAAGACTCCTTCACCAAGCTCAGAATTCAGGGGTCAAAATTCTGATGGCTCTCAGGTTGCCCATAAGAATCACGTACAGAGCTTTTAAGAATTACCCAGGTTTTATGCCCAAAAGAATGAAAACATGTCCTCAAACAAATACTTGCACACAAACGTTCTCAGCAGCACTATTCATGATATCCGAAAGAAGGGAACCATCCAAGTGTCCACCGACTGGTGGATGGATGCAGAGATGTGGCATATGCGCACAACGGGATTTTATTCGGCCACAGAAAGGAATGAAAGACTGATACCTGCTACAACATGGATGCTCTTCGAAAACACTGTGCTCAGTGAAGGAAGCTAGACACACAAGGCACATATTAAATTTATCTTAAATGTCCGGAACAGGCACGTCCATAGAGACAAAGTAGAAGGGAAGCTGTCAGGGGCTGGAGGAGGGGGAGTAGGGAGTGACTCCCGATGGGGACAGGGTTTCCTTGTGGGGGATGACAGTGTTTTGGAACTAGACAGAGGTGGTATTTGTACAACACTGTCAATGTACTAAATGCCACTGAACTGTACGCTTTAAAATGATTGTTGTGTGAATTTAACCTCAATTTAAAAAAAAACTTTATATAAAATAGTGGAGCCAGCTAGTCAGACATGGTTGAGAATAGATTATATAATCCTTTACTTTTATATTTTAGCTCATGTGAAAAAAACACATTAAACAGGATTCTAAATATATGAAAGACAAAACAGAAAAAGTACCCAGGTCACATCCACAGAGACGCAGTAGGTCTGGACGCTGTCTGGGCACTGGTATTTTGAAGGCAGCCGGAGAATCCCTGCGTTAGGACGGCAGCCCCTGCCACCTAAAACAACACAAAGCCCACCAAAAACCAGGGCGGAAGCTGGAAGCCATCAGCCTCTGTCTGTCTGTGGCCAGATTGCAGAGCCGCCTGTAGAAGGAGGCTGCTGAGGTCCCGAAGAAGGGAAGAATGGTAACCAGATCTACACGTTCTGCTTCCTGTTCGAACAAGCAAACGATCTGTGGGTTCATTTGTGTCATCATCCCAAGCCATTAGGGCCCATCGGTGAATGCTGCGGCCAGTGCAATTCACAAGGGCGTGTACACTCCCCGGGGCCGCTCTGCCTGCCGGGAGCTGCGTGGCTCAGTGTCCTGGACAAGACGGTTAAGTGAAGGAAGGGTCAGAGGTGGCTGGCATGGGAAAAAGAGAGAACACCCTTCACTCATCCCTGCCAGCCCGAAGCCAGGAAGAAAAGACATTTATTATATTTGGTGACAGAGGAAACCAGCCTTCGTGCTAAGAAAGTGGACTGTGAGCAGCCTGAATGTGCGCACTGCCTGCCTGCTATTTTTGTCTTATTTTTTGGATCCCCTGGTTTCCCACCCTGTTCCTCACCGAGCCTTCCCGCCAGGACTCAGCCTCCAGGCCACTGTTCCAATGCACTACGCCCCAGAGACTGCACAGAGCACAGCAGGAAGAGACAGCAGCCTCCTCCTGCTCAGTGCCTGGCGCTCCTGGAAGCCCGCGGGTTTGAGGCTGACTTTGGGGAGATGGCAGGGGAGAGGAAGACAATGCCATAAAAAAATGTTTGGGGGACAAATATCTGGCAGAGGAGGCAGTTTAAATGCTTAACTCCAGGCCTGTAAGTCCAGCTGCATACCCAACATCTCCACGTGGAACAAGCCTCTCACATCGAACGTGCCCAACCTGGAGTTTCTGATCACTTCCTGGAACCTGCGCCACTAGGCTGCTCCAGCTCAGCCCGTGGCAGCTCCATCCTTCCGGGATCTCAGGCCAAAGCCTTAGGGACATCCCTGACCCTCCCTGACCCCTCCTCTGTCCTTTGTCCCCCACATCTAACCCATGGGGAAATAATCCTGTTGCCTTGACTTTCAAAACATGGCCAGTCTCTTTCCCTGCCCTCTGCCCTCCCCTGCCACCCGCGGGCCAAGCCCCATCCTTGCTCACCAGACAACGGCAGCAGCTGCCTCCCTGGCCCCACCTGCCTCCACCCACATCAGGCCGTCTTCTACACCACAGTGGAGTGAGACCTTCACAATGGGAATCATCCAGGTCACGCTTTGCTGCTGAAAGCCTCCAGTGTCCCCACTGTACTCAGGGCAAGAGCGGACAGCCCCACAATGGCCCCTGTGCCCCATGTGACCGGTCCTTTGGCAGCAGCCGGCCCCCCCTGCTCTTTGGACTCTCCCTCACTCCACTCTGGCCACACAGCCACCCTGCAGTTCCTTTTACACACCCGGCAGCTTCTACCCCAGGGCCTTTGCACTCGCTGCCCCTGCTGCCTGGAGCACCCCGCCCTCACACGGCCATGTGACTTGCTCCTTCGTGTCCCCGGATCTCCGCTCAGATACCACCTTCCCGGCCAGGCCCCCTGCCCACCCTGTCTGCAATGGCAGCCCCCACCCAGGACCCCCAACCTCCCTCCCCCTGATTTTTCTCCACAGCACTTAACCCTTCACACCTGCTATATATTTCAGTTATTTACCTCATCACCTGCCTCCCCCACCAGACTGCCCACAAGAACTGAGATTTTTGCCTGCCCTGTTCATCGGTACGTGCCCAGAGTCCAGACGCTGCCAGACACACAGCAGAGACCCGTTACATTAATACGTGCCGAGTGAATGACCAAGCAGACGGGCAGGTGCGTAGGAGACGCGCAGAACAGGCGAGACAGGCACACAGGTCATCCCACCCGTGTTCACCCTAGGGAGCGGAAAAGAAGTCGGATTGCGGAACATTTTCATTTTCTCCAGGGAGAGGCTACATACATACGACTTGTGTCATCGCCTTTTTCAATAAAATCAATAACACTTGCATTCCGTAGTATAATAAAGAAAAACCTCATGGGACAAAGAAAAGCCACCACACAAAAAAAGCCTGTCTGAGTCACCGAGACTCTGTGTCTGCCAAGAGGAGCCTGTGATGTGGGCCAGTGGCTGGCGGCTTGAGAGACAAGGAACAAGTGTCTCCAGGCTCCCAAGCATGACAGCACCGGAGCGGCCAGGAAGAAAGGGTTGCTAAAAGGGACTGGGGGAGGGGACGGGGACCCTCGAACACAGCAGAGATAACTGAGCAAATGTCCTCCTCCCGGAGGCCCCCACAGCATGGGGTGACCAGAACAGAAAGGGGGCCGGCCCCTCTCCCCAGGAGAGCGCTGTCCCAGTGACCGGCTGCCTCTCTGCCGCTGCCAGCGCCTGCTCTCCGGGGCTGGGACAAAGGTGCCCAGGAAGGCCCACTGCGCCACCCCCTGGGACAGTCAATCTGCGAGCCTGTGCCCAACTTAGAGATGCTTAGCTGCATGGAGCTCACCAAGCCCCGCGGACAGCCACATAGCCACGACCCTGGCTGCAGCGTCATGTGCAGGGAGATGCCACCCCCTCCCCCGCCACGTCCACTAGGTCCAGGCGGGCTGGAGGTTCCCGCTTTGCTTTTTTCCTTCTTTAATCCCCAAGCCACCACCCGCTGGCTACTGCCTCCCAGGGGAGAGCCACGTCCGAGCACAAACCCTTCTCCTCAACGTGGGAGCTCTCCTTCCAAATCAAATCAATTTTCCAAACACAATTTGCTTCACGTAAATCAATAACCCGGGACTCAGCTGACATCCGAGGGGCAGGAGGCTGGCAGAGGGATCAGCTGCAGAGATCCCCTCCCCGAGCCGGAATTAACTCAGAGGAGGGTCCTCTGCACCTAAGAGGGTGCTCCTGGTGATGACCCAAAGGGGCACACGAGGACCTTGTACAGCAGCTGGGACAGCCCTGCCCTTTGGACCCCAGACATGAAGCTAAGAAGGTCTTCCTCTAACCAAGGCGAAGAAATCTGTCCCCCACAGGGCTGAGGAAGGATCCTTCCTCCCTACGGCATGCCACCTCCCTCCAAAGACCCTGCAGGGGCTCCCCCCGCTCTTAGATAAAATCCCAATCCCTCATCTACACGGCGGCGTAGGGTCCGGCCACACACAGGCAGGCAGTCCTGACACAGGCTACAACGTGCACGAACCTCGAGAACATCCCGCTAAGCAAAAGAAGCCAGACACAAAAGGCACATACTGTATGATGCGTTTATATAAAGTGTCCGGAATAGGCATATGTATAGAGACAGAAACCAGACTGTGGTTGCTAGGGGCTGGGGAGGCGGATGGGGAGCAGAGAGCTGTCGGGGACAGGGTTTCCTTTGGGATGAAGAAAACATTTTGCAGCAGGTAAGGTGGCGGTCGCACGACACAGTCCATGTACTAAATGCCACTGAATTATACACATTAAAATGGTCAATTTGTGTTATGTGAATCTCACCTCAATAAATTGCTTTTGTTAAACCCAAATTCTTTCCCTTAGTCTACACGGGCCCGCATAACCTGCCCACCTCCCCCAACTAGATCTAATGTCATCTCCCATTCACTGCTTCATGGACATTGGTTCACTGGACATCCCAGGTGAGCTATCAGGGCGGGGTGGGTTCCAGTTCTGACTCTGCACAATCATGTGCCTCAGTTTCCCCAGCTGGTAAATGAAGGAGTTAGGTTAGCTGAGGAGTAGGGAATGCAAATTTAAATATCTAGAGCCACACTGTCCCACACAGTAGCCATTAGCTAGCCACATGTGGCTGTTTAAATGCACTTAAATTTAAATATCCCTTAATTTAACTGAAATGAAATTAAAAATTCAGTTCCCCAATGGGATGTCATCAGCCTTTAAAAGGGAGGAAATTCTGACACATGCTACACCATGAATGAGCCTTGAAGACATGATGCTAAGTGAAATAAGCCAGTCACAAAAGGGTAAATGTTATGATCCCACTTACGTCCAGATTCGTAGAGACACAAAGTAAGATAGTGGCTGCTGAGGGCTGGGAGGCGGGAGGGAAGGGGAGTTATGGCTTAATGGGTATGCGGTTTCTGTTTCACAAGACGAAAAAAGTTCTGGAGATAGATAGTAGTGATGGTTGCATAACAATGAAAAGGTGCTTAATGCTGCAGAACTGTGTGCTTAAAAACGGTTAAAATGGTACAGTACGTATATTTTATAATTTTTAAAAATCCAGTTCCTTGGTAACACTGGGCACATTTCAACGCTCAAAATCAACAGGTGGCTAGTGGGCACCATACTGAACAGTGCAACGGTGCAAACAGAGAACGTCTCCAGCATCTCCAACGCTGTAGAAAGTTCTGTTCAATGGTGCTGGTCTGCAGAGCTCCAACAGGCAACAGAAGTTAGTGCTCCATTCGAAATGGAATGTAAGCTGCTTGACAGGAGGGGCTTCAGCCCCAGCACCTGCAACTGTGCCTGACACATAGTAGGTATTCAACTAAATACCCATCAAATGAACCAGGGAGCATGTTTGAAGGGGGCAGCCTCCACCCCCTGCAGCTCACAGTCACTCTCTGGGAAGAAGACCCAGGGCTACCATCCCTGCTGCCCTTCCAAGAGAAGCCAAAAACCCAGATTTTCATATTAAATCTTCCAGCTCAAAAATTATTAAAGCACCAGGCTGGCCAAACAGATATGGCCCTGGGCTGTCTCTGGCCACAAGATGCTGGTTTACAACCACTGGACCACGAGTTTGCAAAGATTCCTTCCACCCTGTGCATTGGGAGTCCAGGCCTGAAGATCTGCACAGAGAGATAGGCGGGGCGCAGGGACCCTAAAACCTCCTATCACAGCCCCCGGGAGCCTTGGGAAGAAGCACGAGAGGAAGAAGCCAATTACATTTTCCCTGCTGTTAAATATGTGCTCAGCACAGAAACAATGTGCCCAAGCCCCAGGTGAAATTAATATTCTAATTGAAGTCTCTCACACTGATGAAGGTAGCCAGCTGCTACTGTCCTGGAATGCTAACAACTCGAAATGAATCCTTTGTAAAGGAGGAGAACCAATGAATAAAGGGGGTTGGGGAGGCAGGTGGCTGTGGGGAAGGAATGTCTGGGTACCAAAGCCGCTGCCAGGATAAGGCACGAGGCAACCGAGGCCAGGGCTGGTGGCTTCCCCCAGATAGCTGAGCGGAGGAAGACTCAATGCCCACACCAAGCCTGCGGTCCCCGAGTCAGCCAGAGATTGCGAGGGGCCACGTTTCCACAAGTCGTAGGCCCCCAAGCCTCATCACCGAGAAAGGGGCCCACTGCAGCAGAAAATCTAAGGGGATGTGAAGCCAGCCCACGGGACCACTGCCACACAGCCACGGGGTCAGACAGTCCCACCCTCTGTCCCACCACTCACAGCCTTCCTGACCAATCCCGGAGCCAAGCAGCTCCTTCCTCCTCACCCCCGTCATTCCCCGGACCAGACTTAGGTAGGTCAGAGTCCTGTTAGGTCACTCAGTGATTGACCCTTGCTGTGACCCTGCCTGCAGCCATCATCCTCCAAAGGCTCTAAAGTGTGTGTGCAAATCCTGATCTAGGGGTGCCACCAAAGTCCCCTCCCCTGGGTTAAGGGCTGGCCTCAAGTGAATAGAATGCAGCTGAAGTGGTTTCCCAGGCTAGGTCCTAAAAGGCCACACAGCGCACAGCTGGCTCCCTCTTGAGACGTACCTGAGCCCCGAGCCTCCAGGTGAGAAGCTGAGCTACGCTGAGCCACCGCGCCGGAGTGACCATGTGGAGAGAAGCTGCTTGGGCCACCCACACCCTCTCTCAGTCCCAACCTCCTCCTCTATAGGCTGTTGAAAGGACCAATGAGCGACTCCACATATTGGTGGCGCATGGAGCCCTCAATAAACGGTGACTGCAATAACTGCGACTGTCGTAACCGAGTCACTCCAGCAAGTTCCACCGATCTGATCACTCTATCTCAGCCCTAGGGGGAGGCTGCTCTTGGCACCTGTCACTCCTTTACTCTTTCACGTTCTCTCTGCCTCTTACTGATCAATCCCTTGTCACTCCAATCCCTTGCTACAGTTAGTAGTTAACACTTCTTCATATTAAAGTTTCCCTGTTCAAATGACTGCGCGGTTTTGCTCTCCTGGTTGGACCCTGACTGAGGCATACCCCGACTGTATCTCCTGACCTGTAGGAAATTCAGCTATGTATAAAACACATCCCAATTTTACAAGGAAACATTAAAAAAATTACACTTTCTATCATGCATTAATGAAACACATTTTAAAGTGGTTTTGTGGAGAAAACATATTTTGTATACTTTGGC
The DNA here is from genome assembly GCA_963575035.1 of Avahi laniger. NCBI lineage: Eukaryota > Metazoa > Chordata > Mammalia > Primates > Indriidae > Avahi > Avahi laniger. The sequence goes on from CAUYSK010009746.1 coordinate 20,603, forward strand.
ATCCAATAGGAAATCCTAAGTTTGGGACATGCAATAAAATTCTACTAACCTAAAAAAATTAGAAAATCCTATCACTAAAAATACACTGGTGTCAGGTAAATGTTGACATAGGGCAAGATGGTCACAGAAGTAATCAACTGAAATATAACGTTAGGGGAATTAGCTAAGCACACCTTCAATCAGTTCCGATGCTTGAGACTTGTTTTCTGTTAAGAGCATCCTCCCTGAGCTGTGAAATTCACACTCACACGGAGGTTTCTGTGTGCAGCTGTGCACTGCCTCTAGGGGGTAGCAGTAGCAATATTTTTGTCTTTGACATTCAGCTTTCCAACCACAAGCCAGATGCAGTAGAGATAATTCTGAAACATTTCTGATTGGCAGGGAGAGGGACGGGGAAGAGAGAAGGCCTCTTATACCAGTGATTACTGGCAGATGGCATCCACTCTGCCTGACAGCGTTCTAGGCACTGGAAGTAAAGCAGGGAAGGGAATTTAAAAAATACTCATACACTTTGCTCTTGATGAGCTCAGCCCAGAGGCGGGTGTGACCGGCGCACACTCCCCAGCCTAGATTCCAGTTGAGCACGCGGAACGCCAAAGCTCTTCAAAGGAGGAGAGGCCACTGCCAGGCGGGAGATCTGAGAAACCTGCATAGGACTTCATCAGGACTCTCTGGTGGCAAGTGACAGAAACCCAATTCAAAGTGACTTCAGAAAAAAAAAATGTGTTGGACCACATACTGGGGAAGTTCAAGTTCGTATCCGAAACAGCTACTTTTGGGGACTCAAGTATGGTCGCCGGGAAACTCGCCCTGGTTCTCTCTCTGGCTTTGTTTTCCATGTGTCGCTTCACTCTCATGCAGTTCCAGAATGGCAGGTAGCTTCTAGGAGGGTTTCCAACGAGCTCCCCGTCACAGCATGCATGGCCTCGCGTAGCTCTCTCCCCTGGAGAAACTTCCTTCTCACAGCTAGGATACCTTGATGTGGAAGGGATATCACTTCTGGGATTAGGTTACAAGGGACTGCCACTCCCTGGCTTTGATGCAGCAGCCTGCCATGTGGAGAAGACCACAGGGCAAGCAAGTACCCATGGCCTCGGGCCACCAGTCAGCAAGGCACTGTGCCCCTCGGTGCAAGAGCCACAGCAACCAAATCCTGACCCACCATGTGAGCGCAGGAGCAGATCCGCCCCCAGTCCAGCCTTCAGATGAGAAGCAAACGTCGGCTAAGACCTTGACTGCAGCCACATGGGAGATCCTGAAGCAGAGAGCCCCACTAAGCCCTGCCCTGGTTCCTGATCCAGAGGAACCGTGAGATAACAAATGTGTGTTGTTTTAAGCTATCAGTTTGTGGTCATCTGTTGCACAGCAATAACATCTGGGCTCACATCCTACCCGCTGAGCAGCTGCAACAGGAAAGCAGGGCTCCTCCCCAGTGCGTTCAATAAACATCCCAGGGCTGGCCCTCATTGGCCCCACTTGGGTCATGTGCCCAACCCTGATCCAATCCTTGAGGCCTGAGAGATGGGACGCTCTGATTGGTCAGGTGCAAATCATTAGCCCGCCCATGGGGGAGGAGGAGGAAGTTAGCATTACCCAAACCACAGGGCTTCAGAGCAGGGGAGGAGTCCTTTCTCCAAAAGAAAACCAGGATGTGATGGTCTGATTTTACACTGTCACCCAGGGTGAGGAAGCAGACAACCACTGCCATGTGACAGGATTCGGATATGAAATAATGTGTGAGAAGAGAGGAACAAAACTACAAAAATGACCACCAGGGCACATAGTAGGTGTTCATTAAACACCCACTGAGCAGAGAAGAGGATTAAAGCAGTTGCTAACATTTACGAAACACCCATGTGATTTCAAGCACTATGTTAAATTCTTCTTACACAATATCTCCCTTAATCCTCACAACACCCCAAATCGTAAGAGCATCTCTTTTCCCCATTGGCAGATGAAAATGCCATGGCACAGAGAAGTTAAGTAACTCATCCAGGGTCACAGAGCTAGCCAGTGGTGGTGTTGAGACTGGAACCCCGGCAGCCTGCCGCCTGAGTGTATGCCCTTAATTTCAGTGAGGTGCTTGGAACCGTTAGCAAGAGAAGGCAGCTGGCAGAGGGGCAAAGGTATATAACTAAGCAGGGAGAGCTATAAGGCTAACAGGAAGTGCCACGGTCGTTCTTTCCCTACTCAAACGTGTATTTAAATCTTTCACGAAGAAAGACAGGGATTGAGAGGAGTAAGGGGGACTTGAAGAACAAGAAAGATTGAGAAAGAAATTCTAGAGCCTTCTCCCCTCATGTTGTCCTCTGCATTATACTCCAGCGAGAGAGGAGCAGAATTTCGTCACCTTATGAAAGGATCCAAGATGACAGGCAAAGAGATCAATAGGAAGATGAGACCACGCGGGAGCACGTGCAAATATAGCTGGTATGGCAGCAAGGCCAACACCTCCGCCCCCAGTACTTTCCTCCTGAAATATGTAGACCCTCTCGAGAGCTCGGCCCATACATTTAAGAGAAAAATACTTAACTGGGCTGGGCGTGGGGAGTAGTGGGTGGAGGGAGAAAAAAATATCATAAAGAAATAAAATTTCCATCATAAATTCATGGAGCTTTTTAGAGCTTTTTCCATTAGAAACAAATGTGGTTGTGTTAAGTGCTATGGAGACACAGACCAGAGAACCGGGAGGATGCCCCTAGTCTAAGACCAAAGCTCCCAGAAACTGGAGCAATGCCATGAGTATTTGGGCTGGCGTTCCAGGTCCTCTGGGAATCGCCCACAGCCAGAACCCAGGGAAGCTCTGGCCGGGTCCTGCCCGCAGGAGCAACTCCTCTTCAGCAAGAGCTCTGGATTCTAAGAAGAGTCCCCCACCCCCACCATCTCCTAACTGCCCCAGGCTCCGTTAACTCTACTTTCTCAGATGTCAGTTCTCTCTCCTGCCTTCGCCCAGTCGCACCCTGGCTCTCCTCAACTGTCTAGAGACCCTCAGGGGATGCTGATCTCTGCCCATGTTCCTGGGGGGTGGGATGGACATGGGCAAATATTTCTGAACCCCTTTTCTGTGTCTGAGGAATCCCCCACTTCATGAGACCGAAGAAAATCACTAAATACACTTTGCTATATCCATGTCATGCGATATTATGCAGCAATTCAAAAACATAAGGCACTGCTATACACACCTGGAAGACGGGGGAACACAGAGAAAGACGAGGTATATATGCACAAAAACAAACTTAAAACACCAGTATGCCATATATTTCCTGTAGGAAAAATACACAGAAAACTGACCTTTTTGAAGAATGTGAAATTGGTCAAAAGGGACTTCAGATTTATTTGTAATGTGTCTAAAACCATTTTTGTATCTTTGACAAAGACAGTGCTACACATTCACCAACTGCTTTTATTTTCCTCCGGGCACCCAGAAAAACAACATATCCCTGGCCCCCACCTTAGGAGGCAGAATAAAATCACACACACAAAAAAAATCTATTAAGGCCAGGCGCGGTGGCTCACGCCTGTAATCCTAGCACTCTGGGAGGCCGAGGCGGGCAGATTGTTTGAACTCAGGAGTTCAAGACCAGCCTGAGCAAGAGCAAGACCCCATCTCTACGAAAAATAGAAAGAAATTAATTGGACAGCTAAAAATATATAGAAAAAATTAGCCGGGCATGGTGGCGCATGCCTGTAGTCCCAGCTACTCAGGAGGCTGAGGCAGGAGGATCGCTTGAGCTCAGGAGTTTGAGGTTGTTGTGAGCTAGGCTGATGCCACGGCACTCACTCTAGCCTTGGCAACAAAGGGAGACTCTGTCTCAAAAAAAAAAAAAAAACTCAGATGGAAAGCAAAGTAGTTAAACAGAAACAACAAATTTGATTTACTATGAGGCTACAATATTCAAGACAACATGGTGTTGGCAAAATACACAAATAAAAGAATGTAGCAGGAGAGAGAGTATAGAAGTTATATGGTCATAATATACAGATACTTATAGTTTATACAATCATTTGATTCTCTTGAAAATCCATATGCAAAAAATAAACCTTAACCATTACTTCATAATGCATAAAATGGAATTCAAAATACATCATAGACTGTCTCTTTGGTTGATTGTGTAGAACTGAGTGAAGGACCCAGACCTTGTACCCATGTTTAGTGTTTCACAGACATGCACCTCCTGTGGCTCCATTGGATTGTAACGTCATCCTCACCCTACTTGTTTCTTTGTAATAGTTTGAAATGATGAAATACAAGGGAGAATACATTCTGCAAGATGTGGTACTTTCCATTCTTCCCTTCTCCTTCTATATTGCTTATTTGGTGTCTTTATCAGTTGGGGTTGCTATAATAAAGCACCATAGGCTGGGTAGCTTATAAACAAAAGAAATTTATTACTCACAGTTCTGGAGGCTGGAAGTTTAAGATCAGGGTGCCATCATGGTCTGGTTCTGGTGAAGGCACTCTTCTGGGTTGCAGACTGCCAAGTTCTTGTTGTATCCTCATATGGTGTAAAGAGGGAGAGATAGTTCTCTGAGGTTCTTTTTATAAAGGCACTAATCCCACCCTGAGGGAGACCAGTATGAGGCTCCACTTTCATGACCTAATTACCTCCCAAAGGCCCCACTTCCTAATACCATCACACTGGGGCTTAACATTTCAACATATGAAATGTGGGGATACACAAACATTTTGTCCATTGCACTTGTGCAATGCCTCCTAAGAAGCAAAGTGAAGCTGTTATTCTCCTGAGGTTTTCATTCTTTGCATTGAGATTTTGGAATATAGGAGTAAAGAAGTACAAAACAATGTGATAGTGTATGTGTGTCGGGAGGGATGGAGAATTAAAGGATGCATTTCCGTTGTCTCATAATTGAAATCAATATGATATAAAAAAAACTGCTCAATTCTCTGGATCATACAGTCTCTGGATCTCCAAATCAGAAAGAATAAAATTAGTTAAAAAAAAAAAATCTCCTAGTTGTCTTTTAGACAAATGTATCTGTTTACTTTCTAGGGTAAAATTTTCAGCTCTGACTTCAAAATGATTCTCATTTTCCTCTTTGTAGGCCTTATAATTAGTGCAAATTCCTCCAAAATTAGATTGCTGTTATTCTTAGTATTATGGGTTGTTATAATTTTGTGTTGTTGTACTTTTGTAAGTCTTCATAGGTGTCTTGAATGGAATTTGGGAGAAAATGAGCCATTTTAACTAGGAAGGACAGCTATTAGCAAATATAGTATCAAAATAATTTTTAGTTACTTCCGTAGAAAGCATTAATGATTAAAACCAAAGTTTAAAAATAAAGTTTGGGAAGTATATCATTAGCAGTTGTCCTTTAGCAATAGCAATTTTTAAAAATAAACTAGCAGCATAAGCTATACATTATATATTGCTAGTTTCTATTGTTCCTGTCATAAGCCAAGATACATATTTGCTACACAAATTTTGCATTTGGGTAGCAGTAGACATGGGAAATGAAATTCTGCAGACTTGCTTGATGCAGTTTTAATTCACAGCCTGGGCACATTTGAAATGATTTTTTCTTGGTTCTGGAAATTTTTTTTTTCATGAACAGATGGTGACAGATTATGTATATATGTTCCTTTGAGCTTATATACACAAAATACAGGCATTTTTTTCTCTTTTCCATAGAAATTAAAGAAAAATCTAAAAATCCTTAGTGTGATTGTTAGTATCTAGAATATTATACTATGTTTTAAATAGCCTGACTATCTTATCAACAGCAAGTTAATGACAACAGAAAACATAATGTGGGGCAGGATAATCTATTTAAATGTTAATGTCTTTTTTGTTTGTTTGTTTCCTCTGTGCCATAAGAGACTCAAAATAACAAAAGGCAATTTCTGCATACCAAACACCCACAACAGCTCCATGCTTAGGGGAGCCTAGGCTTGGAAGATCCAGTCAGTTAAGGACTTGATTCAGATTTTATGAGTTCAAAAAGTTGATTTTGAGGCCCCCTCTTTAAAAAAAAAATACAAAATTATGCATTCAAAATGAAGTCTGAAAATGAACATTTACTTAGAATAAGAATGAAAATAACAAGAAATTATAAATTAAAAAAAACTAAAGAACATCACAAAATCCAGAAAAAAATGTATAACCTGTCTGTACAATACTTTTGTGTCTTTTTGTTGTTGTTGTATATACTCTTTGATCATCTTTTTCATATAATGTTTCCATAATATTATCATCTATGGAGAGAATAAAGATAATTCTGACATTTAGTAAGGTTGGTCAAAATTTATTTATTTTTATCCTTGATAATTTAGAAAAGTTTTAGCTTTCCAGTTCTGCAACTTATTAGCCTGTCAAACCATGGTAGCAATATATATGGAGGTACTGCAAATCAAAAAATATACCCTACTCTGCCATACGTAATTCGCATTAACCAAATCTCTAAAATACTTTGCCTCCTCAAAAGCTTCTCTACCAAACCTTCTCAACCTCCACATCCCCCACATGTGAGGAGAGTCTGCCTAGAAGCTCAGAGAGGAAAGAGATAGTAGTTTCACCAATTGCGGTTACATTTCTTGACTTCTGTAAATTTTGCAGAAACATAGAACTTCCATATGAACACATTGCTAGAGTCTTTCCAAGATTTGGAAAGGACTTTTAGAAAAGTGAAGTTCTAAAGCTTAAACTTCTTTCACTTGTTAGTTATACCTGCCACTGCTGTTATTACCAACCCTTCCTACGTCGTTTAGATGCACCCATGGACACACATATACCCTCACATGTCTTAGTTCAGCACGGTTTGTGTTTGTTTGTTATGGTTTTTGTTTTTTCCTGTCAAGAAATGGAGCTGGAATTGCCCCAGATAAACAGGAAGGAAATGAGTTGGAGATAGTGGCTCTGTGGGGAATGGCCCTATAGGGAAAATGTTCTCCAAAAGCTAAAAGAATACACACTGCTCCCAGTTACACCAATGATGGCAATTTAAGTACCAGTTAAATGTAGCACCTCTCATACAATAATGACTAAATGTGAACCTAGACATTAGATGCTAGACACTAGAAAGCTTGGCAAAAACTCCTAACATGGTATGGACATACTGAAGAGAGGGTGTTTGAATGAACCATGTGATCATGTACAGGAAGCAATAGGAGATCATTGATGATAACAATGATAACAATTGAATTTCCTAACCATCTGGTAGAAAAAGGCTATTCCAGAGTCCACCTGATTAAGGAAATTCAAGGAAAGTGACATATTTCCACCTCAGGATCTCTGCAGCAGATTCATATTTGTTACATATACATTGAATATTCATAATTACCAGTGTCATTTAAAAATAGATCTGTAATCATATGAACCACTTCAGCCCTTAACTTGTAAATATAATATTATTAAGAAAATATATCTAAAACTTAGAAATAGACAAAAGTTTCATGTGCCTTTGTCTGATTTCCCATTTACTATTCAATAATATATTTTATAGCCCTGAAGGAAAGATGTTAATTTGTAGATTACCAATAGTAATGCAGATAATCCTTGTCCTACAGTAATGAAATGATTTTTCTTTCATAGCTTTGCAAATGAATTTTATTTGGTAGAGATTCAAATAATATCAGCAAAATTACAGTTTTAATGTCCTATGGACATTAAACAGCTTTGTTTCTAAATTAACAATCTAATTGTAGCATCCTGCCTTCTTGCCATAAATACTTGGCTTTCTCCAAATCACCTTGGACCTGCCTTACCAAGTTGCTGATTCCCTATTAATGAATTAAGTAAATATTTGACAAATGGTCACTTTATATTTGTAAGACAATTATGCTTTAAATTTTTGGAAATTATGCATTAAAACTAAACATATTCTGAAAAGAACTTGGTACTCTAGATCATGAGATGGAAATGGAGATTTTGCTTCCTGCCAAACTGACCGCCAACATTTGTTACTCCTGAAAGAATATCATCACATAATTTTCCTTCTTGGTCATGGCTTCCACCATTTATATAACAAAATAACTATGAATGAAAAGAGAAAATTGGAAGTTGCATAAGCAAAAAGGGTAATGATTATTATTATTAATAATAACTTTGGCTAAAGGTCTTTAGAAAATTAAATGAATTGGAGAAAGCATAGACTGAGCACTTATTTATTCAAGAAATGTTACTTGATTAGAGTGAGAGGGCATAACCATACATGATATGAGACAGTGTCTCTGAATGTTTTCTATTTTTTTCTGTATTTCCTAATTTTTCTATAATAGGCTAGGGTTTGATATAAATTAAAATGTTTTAAAAAGATTTGTATCTTAGATTTTTATCTTATTTCTCTGTTTTGCTTTTTTAAGACGATTTTTTAGAGCAGTTTTAGGTTCACAGCAAAATTGAGAGGAAGGTACAATGATATCACGTGTACTCCCTACCCCCACACAGGCATAGCCTCCCCCATTGTCAACATTCCCCATCAGAGTGGTACATTTGTTACAATCAATGAAGTAACATTGACACACCATTATCACCAATGTCCTTAGTTCACATTAGGATTCACTTTTAGCGTTGTATGGATTTGGACAAATGTATAATGACAGGTATCCAACATTAGAAGCATCATTTAGAGTATTTTCGCTGCCATAAAAATTCACTATGCTCTGCTAATTCATTTCTTTTTATTCATCCCTTCCTCTACCCAACCCATGGAAAGCTCTGATCTTTTTCCTGTCTGCATAGTTTTGCCTTTTCTAGAATGTCATGTAGTTGGAATCATTCAGTCTTTTCAGATTGACTTCTTTCACTTCATAATATACATTTAAGTTTTTGCTTATCTATTCATGGCTTGATAGCTCATTTCTTTTTATGGCCTAATAATATTAATACTTCATCATCTGGATGTACCACAGTTTATTTATCCATTCATCTGCTGAAGAACAGCTTTGGTTGTTTCCAGCTTTTAGAGGTTATAAATAAAGATGCTATAAACATCTGTGGGCGAGTATTTGTGTTGACATGTTTTTAACTCTTTTGGGTGAATACCAAGGAACACAATTGTTGGATCATATCCTAAGCCCACTTTAATTTTTATTTTTTATGTAAGTGTGTGTGTGTGTGTGTGTGTGTATTTCAAGCCGAATTTCCAAATGTCACATTTTATGGTCTTATTTATCACATGGCAAAAAAGTAGAGGCTACCTGAATATATTTTTGTATCCTATGATAGATCTATGATATTTTTAGTTTCTATTTTATAGTTTTGAAGTAATTCAAAGTTTCTTTGTAAGACTTTAAAATTATTATCAGTCAGAATTGATTTTGTTTTCTTAGAACAACATAACATGTCAGTTTGCTGCTTCAGGGCTGGGAGGAGAAAAACTGACACTTCACCTTATAAAGGTCTCCTGATTCAGTCTGGCCCCCCTAGAATAATCTCCTTTTTGATAAACTCAAAGTTAGTTAATTAGTAATACATTCATGGGAGTGATATGCCATCATATTGCCTTGTCTCGCCCACCCTCCGGGAGAGCAGAATATTCAGCGCGTGTACACCAGGAGGCAGGAATCTTGGAGGACATTTTAGATTTCTGTTTGCAGCGTCAATTTTAGAAGGAATGCATTTAGTCTTCATCATTAGATATGATGTTAGCTATAGGATCATTTTAGATGCCTTTTATGAGGTTGAGGAAATCCTTTTTATTTCTAATTTGCTGATGTCCTTTTCGTTTTCTTTCTTTTATTTTGGTGAATAGATGTTGGATTTTGTCAAATGCTTTTTCCACGTGATATGATCACGTTTTTATCTTTAGTCTGTAAATATCTTTAGTTTGTAAAATGAGTACTTTTTAAATCCTGAACTAATCTTGTATTTACATTATAAATTGCACTTCAGGATGGTACATTATTCTTTTTGTATATTCCTGGATTAGATGTACTCGTATTATGTTGAAAGTTATTTGCAGCTAGATTCACAAGGAATATTTGTCTGTAGTTCTGTTTTCTTGTGCTTTCTTCGTAGAGTTTTGTTATCTGGGTAATGATGGCCCCACAGAATTAGTTGTAAAGTGTCCACTTCTAATCTCTTATCTGGAAGAGATTAGCCTAGGTTTGTTTTATTTAAATGTTATGTGGAATTTTCCAGTGAAACCATTTAAGCCTAAAAGCCATCATTTTCAGAAGGCTTTTGAACTACAATTTAAATCCTTTCAATTATTATATAACTGTTTATCTATTTCTTCATGAGTAAATTTTTATATTTTTGGACTTTCAAGGAATTGGTTCATTTCCTGTAAGCTATTGTATTTATGTGTTTAAGTTCTTCATATTATTTGCTTATTTTTCATTAAAGGTCTGTTGAGTCTGTAGTGATATCCCTCTTTCACTCCTGAGATTGGAAGTTTGTGTCGTTTTTCTTTGTTAGTCTAGTTAAAGTTTTATCGAATGTATTGATTTTGTAAATATTAATATGTAATATATATTGCAAAGAATATAAAATTTTCTGAATCATTTGAGGGTGAATATATATATTCATAATATATAGATAGAGAAATGTACACAAAGAAATTGATAGATATGATTGGGGCAAAACACAAACAATTGTTAAATCTGTTCCTTGTACAAATTTTATAACTTTTCTTTAAATGTGAAATTATAAAAATAAAAGGTAACAAAATAAGTCAACAGGTAGAAATGCTAATGACTGAAAAAAGTGCAAAAGAACCAGAACACTAGTCATCGGGACATTTTAGATTTTATGGAGCGGTGGTAGACGATAGCACCTATTTAGTTGTGTTTTATGAACCATTGCATACAATGCTAGATGTTAACTAATAATAATTAAAGTACATATGGAAATATTTGAATTAAGAATTCAAAAATTACTTAGTACCTTAAAAAAGAGAGAAATAAAAAAAGCAGTGTGTGTGCCCTGTTTGTGCCAGACTGCAGGTCTTTCCTTGCTTTGCCACAGCTTGTCCATTTGCACCTGCTTGGGTAAGTCAGTCACGGCAGCTCAGTATCTAGTTTCAGTAATGAAGGTGGGAGTATATTCTTCATTCCAACTGTAACAGTAAGTTTGAAATAATATAAAAACCATGTGGTCCTTTCTGTTTGTTTACTATAGGTAGAGATCTGGATGTGAGAATGGTTTACTGAATTCTGCTTACCCAAACTGAACTGACTGGCTTAATTCAGTTGAATGAACCTCTTTTCTCTGTCTCTGTCTCTCTGTCTCTCTTTGCCATATGCTATACATGTGGTATATATCACATATATATGGAATATATATACATATATTCATTTTCCATAAATAATAGATTTGTGACTTTTGTGATACAAGTTCTATCTTAATTGCTAAACAGTTTCAGCCCAAAGTATACGTTTGATCATAACTCAGAGTCTGTATACACAAAGAGAGATGGGACACTCTGTGTTTTTAACAACCGTAGTCTTAGTACCAGAAATTTCTGCTAGTTTTAAAGGATCCAAGTATTTTTTTTATAATAACTGATTTAAAGGACTACTCTATATCTACCTAATTCCACTGAAACATTTTTTTCAGAGTCATTAACATGATTCCCACATAGCAGAATCCAATGTATTTAATGACAAGAATTTTTAGGAACTCAGAAATGACTGAAAGTACTATATTATGTTGATTATCAGTCTATGTACAATACTGTGCATAAAATTGAAATAAATAATAGTTGGTTTTAATTATTAAATATTGAAGTACAATTTAGCCTATATGGAAAAATATGTGGTCATACACTGAGAATACGGAAGCAGGATTAATGTTAAAAGCAGTAAGAAAAATAACAGCAGCACTGTCTTGGCTTTAAATATGGCTAGAAATTTATTCTTTTATGTGATCAAGGTTGCCAAGATATAGAAAGTACAAGAAGAATTCTAAATAATTCATTAAAAAATCTCTTGTGAAGCTTTGATTCAGAATAAATGCATATGCATCTTGTCAAAAAGGAGATTAATTAGTTTTGAAATATTGCATTAACGAAACCAGGCATTCTTTTAAAGGCAGGAAGAGAGTGGTGGTGAAATTTTATATTACATTTCATTAAGCAAACAAATGTATTGTAAGGTATTGGATTAATGACTTCATATCATTCAAGCTTAGAAAATTAACCATTTGTATCTAGAAAGAAATAAATCAGAATATTTTGGTAAGTTACTCTGTATCTTGCATATGAATGCTCTTTATTTTTAAAGCAAGTAGTGCTTTCCAAAATTTTATTTTTATGTTTAGCAAGCATTAACATGCATGTGCCCCTTTAAGTAGGCTTGCTTCAAGTCTGTCAAGCTTCATGATAGTGACACTTTACATATTTAAGAATAAAAAAAAAACAGCATATTTTTTCTTCGAATGCTGTATAAGCAGTGTTTCCATTTGTTAAAAATTGTTTTGTCCCCGAAGTTCACTTGTCATAAATGATAAACAGTAAAAATGGATTTCATACATTAAATTATGTGAAATAGCCTTAGGTAAAATATCTTTTAAAGCCCACTGTTTCCTTATTTTCCAGTATAAAAGGTTACTATTAATATGGAGATACATTAAAAAGCTATTTTTATTATTTTACAGAAACCAGGGGAAGTATGCATGAAATAATAATATGTACACTAAATAGAATTTATACATTAGGGGACATGGCATTTATTCTTTAACATAAAAACTAATAATAAAATATATGCACACTGTAAATAAAATTTATTTAGGCCATCAACATGGTATAAGTTTCTTAATATAAGTTTGAACATCAACTATATGAAAAATAAATTATCAATTAGAGGTATAATAACACTCGGAAAGAATTTCTACCTGGGATTATTATGGTGAGCTTTATTTATTGTCAAGTCCAATATCACATCGTGCCAGGTAGTCTATAAAAGTAAGCCAAAGAGTTCTTAGTTATTCACATGTTCTGATAATTAGCTGAAACATTCCCTCTAGCCATTGATCTGTGGGTGTCTAGTGGTATATTTAGATATGAAAAATTCTCTAAGTTGTTTTCCAAAACAAATATAAAGCAAGAACATAATTTCTGTTTTAAGTACTTGGATTGGTAAAGAAGAAAAAATTCTTCGATGAGTAGGGAGGGATATCTTTACAGAAGCAAATGAGAGGTTGATAACAGAGAGTAATTGCACCACTTTGATGAAGATGTTCATTTCCGTGAGAGTATGGTAGAGCTGTAAGAAGAAGGTTTTTTTTTTTTTTTTTTTTTGTTTTTTATTGTAATTGTCTTTCCTGGGATAGAGTGCCGTGGTGTCAGCCTAGCTCAGAGCAACCTCAAACACCTGAGCTCAAGCGACGCTTCTGCCTCAGCCTCCCAAGTAGCTGGGACTACAGGCATGCGCCACCATACCCAGCTAATTTTTTCTATATATTTTTAGTTGTCCAACCAATTTCTTTCTATTTTATTAGTAGAGATGGGGTCTCGCTCTTGTTCAGGCTGGTCTCGAACTTTTTAAATTAAATATATTCTCGGTTTGTACTGGGATATTTAGGAATTATGAATAAACATAGCAGTAATTCTGACTCATGGGCTGTCTTTGTCCTGGGATTGTGCATCACACATGTTTATGTACCCATCAATCAATAAATATCATTGAGCACCTACTCTGGGCCAGATAGTGATCTAGGAACTGTGTATACAACAGTGAACGAGGCAAAATCCATTCTCTTCAGAAGGCTGAAATTTCCAGGTCTGATATAGGTCCATGAATACTCACTGTAGTCTATGTTTTAGTTGTGGGACAGCCCAGTTCCTTGCCAAAGTGGTGTTATTGCCAGGCTTCCAGCCAATACAGCAAATCTCTTTACTTTCTCTCCGCCGTGGGGCTACCCCTCTGAATGATTTTGAATCTTGCTTAGTTGTTGTGGCACAGATGATTCCGCTTATTGTAGTCTTGAATCATCATAGTTTGTTGTAGGTGTGATTAGATGAGCATGAAATTCTCAAATTGGCTAATTGTGTTGAATGGGTCAGCCTCTGTTATCCCAGTGTAATGTGTGGAACAAGCTCTCTACGCTTTGATTTAGTTTTCTGGTGTATACATGATGAATCTGAATTACTGAATTTCTTAAAGAAAGCAAACTAAATTCTTTGACAAGAATTATATATTTGGCTCTGCATGAGCTGTTCCAAAACATGGTGGTCCAAATGTAATATTGAATGTCCCAAAGATCACCAAAAGTAGCATCTGATGTTTTAAAATTAGTCTTGACTGTCAGTAATACTCCATGCCATATAGGTGAATTAACCTTAACCAGGACTAATTACTTACAAAAGCAAATATAGGCATTTAGGAAGGAGGTGCCTGTGTAATGTTTTAGTAAACAGCCTTTTACACTCTTCGGGAATATGTATTCAGATGGCTTAAAACCAGGGTCAGGAAAAACGATTATTGTTGTAGAAATAAGTAGAATCTGTGGTGGATTCAAGGCTAGAAATTGACAAAAGTCCAGAAAATTCCATTACATTTTCTGACACAGTTACTGAGGAGCTTAGGATAGAGAAATGGAAGGTGAGAGGGATCTACAATACCCATGAACCCCAACAACCTCTGAATGTCCTTGAATGTGCAGGGCTTTACAAATGGGACTCCTAATACCATATTGATGCCTTAGTTAAGTAGGAATTTCCCCTACTGAATTTCAGTGCACAGTAATACACATTTTCTGGGGCTAGGCTGGAGATGGTGCTCTAGCAATATCATCTACTTAGCTCATAGATTAATGAGCAATCTATCAAGTACATCAGAATGAGACTTCCATTCAGGAGATCTCATACGATCCCAGTCATTAACCTACTTCTAAGTCTTAGCTATATGAAAAGTTTTCTGGAAGGCGGCATCCAAAATCTCTCAAAGGATGTTTTAGGGAATGCTCATTCAATGCAATGTTAATAACTGAGTTTTAACGAGATATAAAATGGCTACCTATTTATATAACTGATATATTTTCAGTCTTTGAGGACATATTATTGGAGTAAAGGAACTTGAAGAAATAATTTTATATCCCCCTTTAATCTTATAATTTATATCTTTTAATTAGATTTAAAGTTGCAGTCCAGTGTGTTCTAGTTTTGTAGCTAAAGAAGGGATGTGTTTGGTATTTTGAGAAGTTAGGTTGTAGACATAGTATACCGGTGTTTATGGGATAGCACAGTATAGATAAATCCTCCATTAGTGCATTGCTTTCATTGCCCTGTAATTATCTATTTAAATGTTTATACATTACCTGCTCATCAACAACTATGAGGCATCTTGCAGTAAAGGCATATATTTTAATATCATAATCATTGTATGAACTAACACTTTCCTATTCGCTTTACACACCAATACATTTTATTAAATGCATCAGAGAATGATTCAGCAAAACTTACTGGTCTTGTATCTGGTGAAACACCACATGGTGGTAGCTCATTCAAATTGTAGACAAAGGTGAAATAAACAGGCTCTTCACTCTTAAGTTTGAAGGGGCAAACCTATAAAATGAAGGCAGATTTCTTATATAGTTGCACCTTTAAATGTTTTAATAAATGACACAGATGGAAAGGAATTATTAATAGCAGCTACATATTGCAAAGCAAATGAGGTGCAGAGGTGTCAAGGTCAAGCTTGACTAGAGAGTAATGAGATGTAGATAATTTAAAGGGATATGGTAAAATGTATGCATGAAGTGGGTAATGAGATATACCAAAAGGGAGGCTACTGGAGAACCATATATAAACATTGTAATGAGATATCTAAGCCTTTGAAAAGTTAGGAAAAAGAGCTACAGCCAGCCCTAAGGTAGTACATTTTGATCTTTGCTATTTTATACAACCGTTAGGAAAGACTCTTCCCATCTGCAAAGTCCCAGCATGCGCCTTGATTCGCCCTCAGCAAATCCCTTTACGGTCATCTTGCTTTGCAATATTGTTTATATTTCCATATGAGCACTTCCCAGTAGGGTAAGATGATTTGGTCAAGAGGTGGCTGATACAATTGAATTGATTAAAACTTCACTCAAATTGCAGTAATTCTGTGTGAATACTTTTGCATTTAAATGACAAATGGATCCAAATGTCATGGCCCATAGTGAAAAATAAATTGAAATAACAGGCTTTTTCTATTGAATCAAATTACAAAGGAGAATTTTATCTCAATAAAAAATATTTTTAAAGGATTCCAATAGTAAAACTTACAATAATGAGATAGAAATCAGGCCAATAGAGCAGTTAGTTAGCAGTTTAAATTTAATTTATCAGTTTTAAAAGTTTACAATTTTTTTAATACAATAAATTCACAGGAAATAAACATTGCTACTAGTTCTCTTTATCAGTTTATTAGTTAGCTTAAATAAATAAACAATTTATTTTTGCATATGTTTTACACATATATATGTTCATTACTAGAAAAACAAAAGCACAGATAACCAAAAAGAAGAAAATACAAATTGCATTCAATTTTAACAAAGAAAATCACTATTAAAATTTTGACATATATCTTCATTCTGATATAAGTTCATTTCCTGAATATTTGTAACATTAAATTTATTGTATTGCTATATTAAATGAGTCATATTCTTAATAATGCTGAAGGAAAGGCAAATTTATATATAAATATATATAAATGATGGAGAATTAAGGTATAGCAGGTCAAAGTTTAGTTTATGAATCTGGTTCTTTGGGCTCTGGAACGTTATACTTCCCCAAAATGGACTATGTCACAAACCACAGCCTGCCAAACAGCTGCATACATGATCAAGCATCTCCTGAACTGCACTCAGTATTTGCAGAGGATAGCAAGTTCCTAAGTCTTTATCATGCTCCCCCATTGTATAGGCTGTGGAGGATGCCATCAGATCCCACTGTTTTACATCCCATTGGAAGATTCCCTAATGTGTTTTCCTTCTCTCAGAGGAAATTGACCTCAGGGATCCAGCTGGTCCAGGCCCTATATGGCTAATCCAGTACCTGGCAGGATCAATTTCTCCAACATCCTAGTGAGTGCTGCTCAGGCTCCTCTAAATATTAATATTTGAGTATCTTAAGGGATAGTTCTGGTCTTTTTTACCTTTTCTTGCTAGATGATTTCATCCATTTCTAGAACCTTCATTACCATCTATATGATAATGACTACCAAATTTATATAACAACCCACTTCTCTCCTTTGAGTTTGAAATTGGAACATCCAACTGCCTAATTTACATCTACTTTGAATGTCTTTACAGATATCTCAAATTTAACATGTCAAAAATCAAAGTCTTAATTTCTACCTCCCTTCTCCCCACACATCCACCTTTCCCAGATTTTCTTTATGTAGTTGTTTAAGACAGACTTGAGACTTGTCTCTTTCTTATTTAAAATACCTCTAGAAATCTATAGTGAAAGACAACCCATTGGAAAACTAGGCAAAGAATATGAACAGGCAGTTTATTGGACAAATGCATAAATGTATATTAAAGTTTACTTATATTATGTATACCATGGAGTACTATTCAGCTTTAAGAAACAATTGTGATATAGCACCTCTTGTATATTCCTGGATAGAGCTGGAACGCATTCTACTAAGTGAAATATCCCAAGAATGGAAAAATAAGCACCACATGTATTCACCATCAAATTGGTATTAACTGATCAACACATAAGTGCACATATGTGAATAACATCTATTGGATGTTGGGCAGGGGGGAGGGGGAGGGGAGAGGAGGGAGAGGGGACGGGTATATGCATACACAAAGAGTGCAATGCGCACCACCCGAAGGATGGACATATTTGAAACTCGGACTTGTGGGGGAGGGCAAGGGAAACATACGTAACCTAAACATCTGTACCCCCATAATATGCTGAAATAAAAAAAAAAAAAAGAGAAACACATTTATTCTGAAATAACATTTCTCACATCCAATGGACAAACTATCCAAAAATTTGAAAACTACTGTATCCGTGAGACTAGCACCAATACAATGGAACAGCTCCTTTTAAGAACAAAGATAATCTGGCAATGTCTACCAAAATTACAGACACATTTACCCTTTGAGCTGGGAATCCTACCTCATGGAATCTAAACAACTGGGGGTATTTTTAATTTTTATATACAAAATTGTGAAGTGTGGCATGTTTCAGAATAATGAATGATTGGAAATAATTTAAGTATCCAGCAGTAAGGGCCTGGATAAAGAATATGCCTTTTATTTGGTAAAGAAATACACAATTTAAAAAAATGAGGAAACTTCTAAGCACAGATCTGGAGAGATTTGGAGGATATTTTTAAAAGAAAGTAAAACATCAGGGTACATAACCATGGATATATTATGACACCTTACATAAGGCAGGAAGCTGATTATAAATGTGTTTGTTTTTACTTGCATAAAAACTGAAAGAATAAATGATAAACTCAGAAAAATGGGGGAGCAAGATTGAGGAACAGAGATGGAGTGAGGTTTCTCAGTATATATTGTTAAAATAGTTTTGTCTTTGAATCACATAAATATATTACCAAATATATTTTACATAAATTAAATTAATGATATTCAACAGAATTATGGAAAAAATAAAAATATATTTTAAACAAGATTTCATCTAGATACCATTCAACATTAGAAAATGTATTAATATAATTCACATTAACATATTAAAGGAGAAAAATTTTGATTGTCAAAATTTGAGAAAAAAGTAAAAGGATGTATAGGGTTTGATAATCATTTTCATAACACATCATTAGGATTTTCTCTCATTCTCCTCATGCTACACTAAGAATTCACCTGGTAGTTTTCAAATTCCAGTAAGCTATCAGTTAAGCATCTAATATTTGAGTGAAAACCATACTTGTTAATTTAGCAAAGTTAGTACTGAGAGTTGACAGATAATAAGTAACTAGTTATAAGAATTTCAAATATCTCTAAATATTCTTTCTGTTAATCAATACTTTAAATACTTTAAATTATTTAAACATGACTATGTGTAAGAAATCTTAGAAATTATAGAAGAAATGCTAAAGAAACAGTATATAGATCACATAAAACAATAAGCACCCATATGAATAAGTAGGAGGGCTTGTTAAAACACATTTTCTTGGTATCACTCGCAGAGATTCTGATTCAGTGAGTCTTGGGTGGAGCCTAAGATTTTGCATTACTAACAAGTTGTGTTAAACATTGTGTTAAATAAACTTTATAGGAGGCCATCGGTTTGGACTGAGCTCCTGCACTCAGTCCAACAATCTGAACCAAAATGAAATCATTCATGCCGAAGTTCCATGCCACCAAGCAGAAACTAAATTATTCAACCTTCCAAAAAATCAGGAGGAAAGAGAGAGAGAGACAGAGAGAATAGCCAAATCCCCAAACAGACCAGTTTTAGCCAGCATGGTAAGGAAGTCCTCTCTGCTTTTACCTTTACAAGAAAAAATAACTTTGAAATGACCAATGGACTTACTGTTTTCTGTTTCTTCTTGCCTCAGCCTTTTTCTGTCTAAAAAACCAAACTCTTCTGCTCAGCTCAGTAAAATGAAGTGTTGCCCAGTTAATATCTTTAAGCTAAATTTGTTGTAATTTTATCTTTTGACACAAGCTGCCAAGTGATGCTCATGATGCCTGTCAGAGACTGATATTTTGAGTTGTGCTGAACTAGGCTATGAAATTAAGATGCAAAGATGAATAGACAGGAGACACTGGAAAAAGAAAAAAGCAATTACAAAAGATAAAGATAATTTTATCAATTAGACGAATATACATCAGGACTCATGGCTTATAGTGATACAAAAGTACTTGGAAATCTCAAAAAATTACCATACCTTTTTATACCTTTTTTGTGCTTGCACATTGCATACTTTTCTCTTTGACAGGCCTTCCTCCACCAGCCAAAATTGTGAAAGGTATTGTAGGCATTGTGAATGTGCTTTGAATTTATTCTGTGGGGAGTTGGGAATCACTGAAATATTTTCCGTAGGAGAGTGGTATGATAATATTTGTATTTTATTTGAATCAGTAGGGCAGCAATGTGGAGGATGGATTGCTAAGATCAAGTCAAAAAATGCATTTAAAAATTACGAATTATAGACTCAACTTCAGTGGTCAATTGATTTTTTGACAATGTGCCAACATAATTCAATAGGAGAAAGATAGTCTTTTCAACAAAAAGGGCTAGAACAATTGGATATCTGTAAGAAAAAAAGGAACCTAGACACTTAATTCATACTATATACATAAATTAACCTGAAATTGAAAATGAACTTAATTTAAGAACCCAAATTATTAAATTTGTAAAAGAAAACATGGTAGAAAATCTTTGTGCTACTGGCTTAAGTACAAACTTCTTAAATAAGATTCAAAAAAGCACAAACTATAAAAGACAGCATTTCATAAGATGAACTTTATATGATCTTCAAAAGATACAGTTAAGAAAATGAAAAGGCATGTCAGAGATTGACAAAAATAAATAATGTAAAATACCTATTTGACAAATGATTTTCATCCAAAATTTTAAAAAAAATACTCATGCAACTCAATAATAAGATGATCCATTTTTAAAAAGGAAAATTATTTTTTTTTTGCTGTGTCAAATTTTATTTTTTATTTATCTTTTTAAATTTATTCAGGCTATTGTGGGGGTACAAACACTTTGGTTACATGTAATGCATTTGTCCTGCCCAAGCCAAGGCTACAAGTGAGCCCCTCCCTCATACAGTGCGTTCAGCTTCCATTAGTTGTGAGTTTACCCCCCATCACCCCCCACTGGCACCCAATGAGTATCACTACCCTGTGAACACCTTAGTGTTGGACAGTTAGTACCAATTTGATGGCGAGGACATGTGGTGCATGTTTTTCCTTTCTTGTGATACCTCACTTCGAAGGATGGGCTCAGTTCTCTATCCAGGATAATATGAGGTGCAAGGTCACCACTGTTTCTTGTAGTTGAGGAGTATCCCCTGTTATACATATACCACACTTTATTAATCCACTCATGTGTTGATGGGCACTTGGGTTGTCGTCACAACCGTGCAATTGTTTTTTTTTTAATAATATAGTTTATTTAATCCAATATATCCAAAATACTATCATTTCAACATTAATCAAAAATAAATATTGAGAAATTTTACATTCTTTTAATCTTTCACACATAATTCTGGTGTGTATTTTATACCTACCTCTACTATATCTCAATTTGGACCAGCCACCTTTCCTGAGCTTAGTAGCTGCATGTAGGTTGCAGCTATGATATTGGACAATGCTGTTATAATCTTTTTGGGTGATTGATAAAACTTTACTTGGTCAATAGTGATTCTTCTGCCATCATAGGTAAACTCTTTTACTCCTTTGTATACTTTCTGGTTTTGTTGTTATTTTGCTTATTAGATTTTTCTTTAGCTGTTTTTATTTTCTTCACTGGGAAACAGGGACTTTTTCTTAAGGGGTGGAAGTTGGAGAGTAACCCATGTACTAAAAATAAGAAAATCATTTTTATCCCCTGGTTAGCTTCATAGATGCTCTATGAGCCTTTCAAAAATATATCCTCCAAGTCCTGGAAGTGACCTTAGCCTGAAAGATAGCACATGGATAAGGGTGGTAGAACCATACTTTGAGTGCTCTAGCAGAGGCCAAATGCCTCCCTTGACAGCAACAATATCCTCCTGCCATAAGATCGGAGATAGCTTTTAGAACAGACTTCTTTTCTTTTCTTTTTTTTTTTATTTCAGGGTATTATGAGGGTACAAATATTATGGTTACACTTTATGTCTTTGCCTCACCCAAGCGAGGGTTAAAGGCATGCCCTTCCTCCCTACAATGTTCCCCATGTCCTTTAGTTGTGGGTTTACCGCCCCCATCCCCCAATCCCTGGAGAGTATTACTGCCATGTGATCACCCTAGTGTTCATCAGTTAGTACCAATTTGATGGCGAGTACAAGTGGAGCCCATTCTTCTGTTCTTGTGGTGCCTCACTTTCGATAATGGGTTTAAGTTTAACCAGGAAAGTATAAGAGGTTCTAGATCACTGTCATTTCTTATGATTGAATAATATTCCATTGTATACATATACTAAATTTTAATAATCTACTCATGGATTGATGGGCACTTGGGTTGTTTCCACATCCTTGCAATAGTGAATTATGCTGCCATAAACATTCAGGTGCAGATGTCTTTATCATAGAATGTTTTATGATCTTTTGGGTAGATGCCTAATAGTGCTATTGCTGTATCGGAATGGTATTTCCATTTTTAGCTCTTTGAGGTATCTCCAAATTCTTTTCCACACAAGTTGCACTAATTTGCAGTCCTACCAGCAGTGTAAGAATGTTCCTGTCTCTCCGCATCCTTGCCAGCACTTGTTGTTTTGGAATTTTTTGATAGAGGCCAATCTCACTGGGATTAAGTGATATCTCATTGTGATTTTGATTTGCATTTCTCTAATGATTAGAGATGTTGAGCATTTTTTTATATGTTTGCTGGCCATTATTTTGTCTTCTTTTGAAAAGTTTCTGTTCATTTCCTTTGCCCATTTGTTCATGGGGTTGTTTGATTTTTTCTTATTGATTTTTTTGAGTTCTAGATAGATTCTGGTTATCAGCCCTTTATCAGATGTGT